>CAKAJE020000527.1:0-163041 GCA_916610135.2 Macropis europaea | reverse complement strand
AAATGACGAGTGAAACGCACTATTAAACTTCTAGGGTAGGGCGAACAGAGACCCGATTAGATCATTTTACATTAAGGTTAATATAAGAATTCAGGGAAATTCTATCACATTTGTTCAATTTACGTCGCTCCTATTTCAGATAGCGTATTGGGCTAAGCGGCATCTCAAAGCGCATGAAATGGCAAGTAAAATGCACTATTAAACTTCTAGGGTAGGGCAATCAGTGACCCGATGAGATCATTTTATATAATAGTTCATTTAAGAATTCAGCGAAATTCTATCACATTTGTTCAATTTACGTCGCTCCTATTTCAGATAGCATACTGGGCTAGGCGGCATCGTAAAGCGCGTGGAATGGCGAGTAAAATGCACTACTAAACTTCTACGATAGGGCAATCAGAGACCCGATTAGATCATTTTATATTTTGGTTAATATAAGAATTCAGTGAAATTCTATCACATTTGTTCAATTTACGTCGCTCCTATTTCAGATAGCGTATTGGGCAAAGCGGCATCTCAAAGCGCATGAAATGACGAGTAAAATGCACTATTAAAGTTTTAGGGTAGGGCAAACAGAGACCCGATTAGATCATTTTATATTATGGTTACTTTAAGAATTGAGCGAAATTCTATCACATTCGTTCAATTTACGTCGCTCCTATTTCAGATAGCGTATTGGGCAAAGCGGCATCTCAAAGCGCAGGAAATGACGAGTAAAATGCACTGTTAAACTTCTAGGGTAGGGCAAGCAGAGACCCGATTAGATCATTTTATATTATGGTTAATTTAAGAATTCAGCGAAATTCTATCACATTTGATCAATTTACGTCGCTCCTATTTCAGATAGCGTATTGGGCTAAGCGGCATATCAAAGCGCATGAAATGGCGAGCAGAATGCACTATTAAACTTCTAGGGTAGGGCAAACAGAGACCCGATTAGATCATTTTGTACTATGGTTAATTTAAGAATTCAGCAAAATTCTATCACGTTTGTTCAATTTACGTCGCTCCTATTGCAGATAGCGTATTGGGTTAAGCGGCACCTCAAAGCGCATGAAATTGCGAGTAAAATGCACTATTAAACTTCTAGGGTAGAGCAAACAGGGACCCGATTAGATCATTTTATATTATGGTTAATTTGAGAATTCAGCGAAATTCTATCACATTTGTTCAATTTACGTCGCTCCTATTTCAGATAGCGTATTGGGCTAAGCGGCATCTCAAAGCGCATGAAATGGCGTGTAAAATGCACGATTAAACTTCTGGGGTAGGGCAAACAGAGCCCCGATTAGATCAGTTTATACTTTGGTTAATATAACAATTCAGCGAAATTCTATCACATTTGTTCAAGTTACGTCGCTCCTATTTCAGATAGCGTACTGGGCTAGGCGGCATCTTAAAGCGGGTGGAATGGCGAGTAGAATGCACTATTAAACTTCTAGGCTAGGGCGAACAGAGACCCGAGCCGATCATTTTACATTATGGTTAATAAAAGAATTCAGCGTAATTCTATCACATTTGTTCAACTTACGTCGCTCCTATTTCAGATAGCGTATTGGGCTAAGCGGCATCTCAAGGCGCATGAAATGGCGAGTGAAATGCACTACAAGACTTCTATGGTAGGGCAAACAGAGACCAGATTAGATCATTTTACATTCTGGTTAATAAAATAATTCAGTGAAATTCTATCACATTTGTTCAACTTTCGTCGCTCCTATTTCAGATAGCGTATTGAGCTAAGCGGAATCTCGAAGCGCATGAAATGGCGAGTATAATGCACTATTAAACTTCTAGGATAAGGAAAACAGATACCCGATTAGATCATTTTATATTACGGTTAATATAAGAATGCAGCGTAATTCTATCTCATTTGTTCATGTTACGTCGCTCCTATATCAGATAGCGTACTGGGCTAGGCGGCATCTTAAAGCGCGTGGAATGGCGAGTAAAATGCACTACTAATCTTCTATGATAGGGGAATCAGAGACCCGATTAGATCATTTTATATTTTATTTAATATAAGATTTCAGGGAAATTCTATCACATTTGTTCAATTTACGTCGCTCCTATTTCAGATAGCGTATTGGGCTAAGCGGCAACTGAAAGCGCATCAAATGACGAGTGAAACGCACTATTAAACTTCTAGGGTAGGGCGAACAGAGACCCGATTAGATCATTTTACATTAAGGTTAATATAAGAATTCAGGGAAATTCTATCACATTTGTTCAATTTACGTCGCTCCTATTTCAGATAGCGTATTGGGCTACGCGGCATCTCAAAGCGCATGAAATGGCGAATAAAATAGACTATTAAACTTCTAGGGTATGGCAAACGGAGACCCGATTAGATCATTTTATATTACGGTTAATATAAGAATTCAGCGCAATTCTATCATATTTCTTCAAATTACGTCTCTCCTATTTCAGATAGCGTACTGGGCTGGCCGGCATCTTAAAGCGCGTGGAATGGCGAGTAAAATGCACTATTAAACTTCTATGATAGGGCAATCAGTGACCCGATTAGATCATTTTATATTATAGTTAATTTAAGAAATCAGCGATATTCTATCACATTTGTTCAATTTACGTCGCTCCTATTTCAGATAGCGTATTGGGCTAAGCGGCATCTCAAAGCGCATGAAATGGCGAGCAAAATGCACTATTAAACTTCTAGGGTAGGGCAAACAGAGACCCGATTAGATCATTTTGTACTATGGTTAATTTAAGAATTCAGCAAAATTCTATCACGTTTGTTCAATTTACGTCGCTCCTATTGCAGATAGCGTGTTGGGTTAAGCGGATCTCAAAGCGCATGAAATGGCGAGAATAATTCACTATTAAACTTCTAGGATAAGGCAAACAGATACCCGATTAGATCATTTTATATAATAGTTAATTTAAGAATTCAGCGAAATTCTATCACATTTGTTCAATTTACGTCGCTCCTATTTCAGATAGCATACTGGGCTAGGCGGCATCGTAAAGCGCGTGGAATGGCGAGTAAAATGCACTACTAAACTTCTACGATAGGGCAATCAGAGACCCGATTAGATCATTTTATATTTTGGTTAATATAAGAATTCAGTGAAATTCTATCACATTTGTTCAATTTACGTCGCTCCTATTTCAGATAGCGTATTGGGCAAAGCGGCATCTCAAAGCGCATGAAATGACGAGTAAAATGCACTATTAAAGTTTTAGGGTAGGGCAAACAGAGACCCGATTAGATCATTTTATATTATGGTTACTTTAAGAATTGAGCGAAATTCTATCACATTCGTTCAATTTACGTCGCTCCTATTTCAGATAGCGTATTGGGCAAAGCGGCATCTCAAAGCGCAGGAAATGACGAGTAAAATGCACTGTTAAACTTCTAGGGTAGGGCAAGCAGAGACCCGATTAGATCATTTTATATTATGGTTAATTTAAGAATTCAGCAAAATTCTATCACATTCGTTCAATTTAGGTCGCTCCTATTTCAGATAGCGTACTGGGCTACGCGGCATCACAAAGCGCATGAAATGGCGAATAAAATGCACCATTAAACTTCTAGGCTAGGGCGAACAGAGACCCGATTAGATCATTTTACATTCTGGTTAATAAAATAATTCAGCGAAATTCTATCACATTTGTTCAACTTTCGTTGCTCCTATTTCAGATAGCGTATTGGGTTAAGCGGCATCTCAAAGCGCATGAAATGGCGGATAAAATGCACTATTAAACTTCTAGGGTAGGGCAAACAGATACCCGGTTAGATCATTTTATATTACGGTTAATATAAGAATTCAGCGTAATTCTATCACATTTCTTCAAATTACGTCGCTCCTATTTCAGATAGCGTACTGGGCTGGCCGGCATCTTAAAGCGCGTGGAATGGCGAGTGAAATGCACTATTAAACTTCTATGATAGGGCAATCAGTGACCCGATTAGATCATTTTATATTATAGTTAATTTAAGAATTCAGCGAAATTCTATCACATTTGATCAATTTACGTCGCTCCTATTTCAGATAGCGTATTGGGCTAAGCGGCATATCAAAGCGCATGAAATGGCGAGCAGAATGCACTATTAAACTTCTAGGGTAGGGCAAACAGAGACCCGATTAGATCATTTTGTACTATGGTTAATTTAAGAATTCAGCAAAATTCTATCACGTTTGTTCAATTTACGTCGCTCCTATTGCAGATAGCGTATTGGGTTAAGCGGCACCTCAAAGCGCATGAAATTGCGAGTAAAATGCACTATTAAACTTCTAGGGTAGAGCAAACAGGGACCCGATTAGATCATTTTATATTATGGTTAATTTGAGAATTCAGCGAAATTCTATCACATTTGTTCAATTTACGTCGCTCCTATTTCAGATAGCGTATTGGGCTAAGCGGCATCTCAAAGCGCATGAAATGGCGTGTAAAATGCACGATTAAACTTCTGGGGTAGGGCAAACAGAGCCCCGATTAGATCAGTTTATACTTTGGTTAATATAACAATTCAGCGAAATTCTATCACATTTGTTCAAGTTACGTCGCTCCTATTTCAGATAGCGTACTGGGCTAGGCGGCATCTTAAAGCGGGTGGAATGGCGAGTAGAATGCACTATTAAAATTCTATGGTAGGGCAAACAGAGACTCGATTAGATCATTTTATATTTTGGTTAACATAAGAATTCTGCGAAATTCTATCACATTTGTTCAACTTACGTCGCTCCTATTTCAGGTAGCGTATTGGGCTAAGCGGCACCTCAAAGCGCATGAAATGGAGAGTGAAATGCACTATTAAACTTCTAGGGTAGGGCGAACAGAGACCCGATTGGATCATTTTACATTAAGGTTTATATAAGAATTCATGGAAATTCTATCACATTTGTTCAATTTACGTCGCTCCTATTTCAGATAGCGTATTGGGCTAAGCGGCCTGTCAAAGCGCATGAAATGATACGTAAAATGCGCTATTAAACTGCTAGGATAAGGCAAACGGAGACCCGATTAGTTCATTTTATATTACGGTTAATATAAGAATTCAGCGTAATTCTATCACATTTGTTCATCTTACGTCGCTCCTATTTCAGATAGCCTACTGACCTAGCCGGCATCTTAAAGCGCATGGAAGGGCGAGTAAAATGCACTACTAAACTTCTATGATAGAGCAATCAGAGACCCGATTAGATCATTTTATATTTTGTTTAATATAAGATTTCAGGGAAATTCTATCACATTTGTTCAATTTACGTCGCTCCTATTTCAGATAGCGTATTGGGCTAAGCGGCATCACAAAGCACATGAAATGGCGAACAAAACGCACTATTAAACTTCTAGGCTATGGCGAACAGAGATCAGATTAGATCATTTTATATTTTGGTTAACATAAGAATTCTGCGAAATTCTATCACATTTGTTCAATTTTCGTCGCTCCTATTTCAGATAGCTTATTGGGCTTAGCGGCATTTCAAAGCGCATGAAGTGACGAGTGAAATGCACTGTTAAACTGCTAGGGTATGGCAAGCAGAGACCCGATTAGATCATTTTATATTATGGTTAATTTAAGAATTCAGCGAAATTCTATCACATTTGTTCCATTTACGTCGCTCCAATTTCAGATAGCGTATTGGGCTAAGCGGCATCTCAAAGCGCATGAAATGGCGAATAAAATGCACTATTAAACTTCTAGGCTAGGGCGAACAGAGACCCGAGCCGATCATTTTACATTATGGTTAATAAAAGAATTCAGCGTAATTCTATCACATTTGTTCAACTTACGTCGCTCCTATTTCAGATAGTGTATTGGGCTAAGCGGCATCTCAAGGCGCATGAAATGGCGAGTGAAATGCACTATTAGACTTCTATGGTAGGGCGAACAGAGACCCGATTGGATCATTTTACATTAAGGTTAATATAAGAATTCAGGGACATTCTATCACATTTGTTCAAGTTACGACGCTCCTATTTCAGATAGGGTACTGGGCTAGGCGACATCTCAAAGCGCGTGGAATGTCGAGTAAAATGCACTACTAATCTTCTATGATAGGGCAATCAGAGACCCGATTAGATCATTTTATATTTTGATTAATATAAGATTTCAGGGAAATTCTATCACATTTGTTCAATTTACGTCGCTCCTATTTCAGATAGCGTATTGGGCTAAGCCGGATCTCAAAGCGCATGAAATGGCGACTAAAATGCACTATTGAACTTCTAGGCTAGGGCGAACAGAGACCCGATTAGATCATTTTATATTATGGTTAATTTAAGAATTCAGCAAAATTCTATCACATTTGTTCAACTTACGTCGCTCCTATTTCAGATAGCGTACTGGGATAGACGGCAGCTTAAAGCGCGTGGAATGGCGAGTAAAATGCACTACTAAGCTTCTATGATAGGGCAATCAGAGACCCGATTAGATCATTTTATATTTTGTTTAATATAAGATTTCAGGGAAATAGTATCACATTTGTTCAATTTACGTCGCTCCTATTCCAGATAGCGTATTCGGCTGAGCGGCATCTAAAAGCGCATGAAATGACGAGTAAAATGCACTATTAAACTTCTAGGGTATCGCAAGCAGAGACACGATTAGATCATTTTATATTATGGTTAATTTAAGAATTCAGCAAAATTCTATCACATTCGTTCAATTTAGGTCGCTCCTATTTCAGATAGCGTATTGGGCTAAGCGGCATCTCAAAGCGCATGAAATGGCGAGTGAAATGCACTATAAGACTTCTATGGTAGGGCGAACAGAGACCAGATTAGATCATTTTACATTCTGGTTAATAAAATAATTCAGCGAAATTCTATCACATATGTTCAACGTTCGTCGCTCGTATTTCAGATTGCGTATTGAGCTATGCGGCATCTCGAAGCGCATGAAATGGCGAGTATAATGCACTATTAAACTTCTAGGATAAGGCAAACAGATACCCTATTAGATCATTTTATATTACGGTTAATATAAGAATACAGCAAAATTCTATCACATTTGTTCCATTTACGTCGCTCCAATTTCAGATAGCGTATTGGGCTAAGCGGCATCTCAAAGCGCATGAAATGGCGAATAAAATGCACTATTAAACTTCTAGGCTAGGGCGAACAGAGACGCGAGCAGATCATTTTACATTATGGTTAATAAAAGAATTCAGCGTAACTCTATCACATTTGTTCAACTTACGTCGCTCCTATTTCAGATAGCGTATTGGGCTAAGCGGCATCTCAAGGCGCATGAAATGGCGAGAGAAATGCACTATTAGACTTCTATGGTAGGGCGAACAGAGACCCGATTGGATCATTTTACATTAAGGTTAATATAAGAATTCACGGAAATTCTATCACATTTGTTCAATTTACGTCGCTCCTATTCCAGATAGCGCATTGGGCTAAGCGGCATCTCAAAGCGCATGAAATGGCGAGAAAAATGCGCTATTAAACTTCTAGGATAAGGTAAACAGAGACCCGATTAGATCATTTTATATTACGCTTAATATAAGAATTCAGCGTAATTCTATCACATTTGTTCAAGTTACGACGCTCCTATTTCAGATAGTGTACTGGGCTAGGCGGCATCTCAAAGCGCGTGGAATGGCGAGTAAAATGCACTACTAATCTTCTATGATAGGGCAATCAGAGACCCGATTAGATCATTTTATATTTAGATTAATATAAGATTTCAGGGAAATACTACCACATTTGTTCAATTTACGTCGCTCCTATTTCAGATAGCGTATTGGGCTAAGCCGGATCTCAAAGCGCATGAAATGGCGACTAAAATGCACTATTAAACTTCTAGGGTAGGGCAAACAGAGACCCGATTAGATCATTTTATGTTATGGTTAATTTAAGAATTCAGCAAAATTCTATCACATTTGTTCAACTTACGTCGCTCCTATTTCAGATAGCGTACTGGGCTAGGCGGCAGCTTAAAGCCCGTGGAATGGCGAGTAAAATGCACTACTAAACTTCTATGATAAGGCAATCAGAGACCCGATTAGATCATTTTATATTTTGTTTAATATAAGATTTCAGGGAAATAGTATCACATTTGTTCAATTTACGTCGCTCCTATTCCAGATACCGTATTCGGCTAAGCGGCATCTCAAAGCGCATGAAATGACGAGTAAAATGCACTATTAAACTTCTAGGTTGGGGCAAGCAGAGACCCGATGAGATCATTTTATATTATAGTTAATTTAAGAATTCAGCGAAATTCTATCACATTTGTTCAATTTACGTCGCTCCTATTTCAGATAGCGTATTCGGCTAAGCGGCATCTCAAAGTGCATGCAATGGCGAATAAAATTCACTCTTAAACTTTTAGGCTAGGGCGAACAGAGACCCGATCAGATCATTTTACATTATTGTTAATAAAAGAATTCAGCGAAATTCTATCACATTTTTTCAACTTACGTCGCTCCTATTTCAGATAGCGTATTGGTCGAAGCGGCAGCTCAAAGCTCATGAAATGGCGAGTAAAATGCAATATTAAGCTTCGAGGGTAGGGCAAACAGACACCCGATTAGATCATTTTATATTATGGTTAATTTAAGAATTCAGCAAAATTCTATCACATTTGTTCAATTTACGTCGCTCCTATTCCAGATAGCTTATTTTGCTTAGCGGCGTCTCAAAGCGCATGAAATGACGAGTGAAATGCACTATTAAACTTCTAGGGTAGGGCAAACAGAGACCCGATTAGATCATTTTATATTATGGTTAATTTAAGAATTCAGCGAAATTCTATCACATTTGTTCAATTTACGTCGCCCCTATTTCAGAAAGCGTATTGGGCTAAGCGGCATCTGAAGGCGCATGAAATGGCGAGTGAAATGCACTATTAAACTTCTAGGGTAGGGCAAACAGAGGCCCGATTAGATCATTTTATATTACGGTTAATATAAGAATTCAGCGTAATTCTATCACATTTGTTTAATTTTCGTCGCTCCTATTTCAGATAGCGTATTGGGCGATGCGGCATCTCAAAGCGCATGAAATGGCGACTAAAATGCACTATTAAACTTCTAGGGTAGCGCAAGCAGAGACCCGATTAGATCATTTTATATTATGGTTAATTTAAGAATTCAGCAAAATTCTATCACATTTGTTAAATTTACGTCGCTCCTATGTCGGATAGCGTACTGGGCTAGGCGGCATCCTAAACCGCGTGGAGTGGCTAGTAAAATTCACTATTAATCTTCTATGATAGGGCAATCAGAGACCCGATTAGATCATTTAATATTTTGGTTAATATAAGAATTCAGCGAAATTCTATCACATTTGTTCAATTTACGTCGCTCGTATTTCAGATAGCGTATTGGGCTAAGCGGCAGCTCAATGCGCATTAAATGGCGAGTAAAATGCAATATTAAGCTTCTAGGGTAGGGCAAACAGACACCCGATTAGATCATTTTATATTATGGTTAATTTAAGATTTCAGCAAAATTCTATCACATTTGTTCAATTTACGTCGCTCCTATTCCAGATAGCTTATTGTGCTTAGCGGCATCACAAAGCGCATGAAATGACGAGTGAAATGCACTATTAAACTTCTAGGGTAGGGCAAACAGAGACCCGATTAGATCATTTTATATTATGGTTAATTTAAGAATTCAGCGAAATTCTATCACATTTGTTCAATTTACGTCGCCCCTATTTCAGATAGCGTATTGGGCTAAGCGGCATCTGAAGGCGCATGAAATTGCGAGTGAAATGCACTATTAAACTTCTAGGGTAGGGCAAACAGAGACCCGATTAGATCATTTTATATTACGGTTAATATAAGAATTCAGCGTAATTCTATCACATTTGTTCAACTTACGTCGCTCCTATTTCAGGTAGCGTACTGGGCTAGGCGGCATCTTAAAGCGCGTGGAATGGCGAGCAAAATGCACTACTAATCTTCAATGATAGGGCAATCAGAGACCCGATTAGATCATTTTATATTTTGTTTAATATAAGATATCAGGGAAATTCTATCACATTTGTTTAACTTTCGTCGCTCCTATTTCAGATAGCGTATTGGGCGATGCGGCATCTCAAAGCGCAAGAAATGGCGACTAAAATGCACTATTTAACTTCTAGGGTAGCGCAAGCAGAGACCAGATTAGATCATTTTATATTATGGTTAATGTAAGAATTCAGCAAAATTCTATCACATTCGTTCAATTTAGGTCGCTCCCATTTCAGATTGCGTACTGGGCTAGGCGGCATCTTAAAGCGCGTGGAATGCCGAGTAAAATCCACTATTAAACTTCTAGGCTAGGGCGAACAGAGACCAGATTAGATCATTTTACATTCTGGTTAATAAAATAATTCAGCGGAATTCTATAACATTTTTTCAATTTACGTCGCTCCTATTTCAGATAGCGTATTGGGCTCGGCGGCATCTTAAAGCGCGTGGAACGGCGAGTGAAATGCACTATTAGACTTCTATGGTAGGGCGATCAGAGACCCGATTAGATCATTTTATATTATGGTTAATTTAAGAATTCAGCAAAATCCTATCACACTTGTTCAATTTACGTCGCTCCTATTTCAGATAGCGTACTGGGCTAGGCGGCATCTTAAAGCGCGTGGAATGGCGAGTAAAATGCAATGTTAAGCTTCTAGGGTAGGGCAAACAGACACCCGATTAGATCATTTTACATTATGGTTAATAAAAGAATTCAGCGAAATTCTATCACATTTTTTCAACTTACGTCGCTCCTATTTCAGATAGCGTATTGGGCTAAGCGGCAGCTCAAAGCGCATGAAATAGCGAGTAAAATGCAATATTAAGCTTCTAGGGTAGGGCAAACAGACACCCGATTAGATCATTTTATATTATGGTTAATTTAAGAATTCAGCAAAATTCTATCACATTTGTTCAATTTACGTCGCTCCTATTTCAGATAGCGTATTGGGCTAAGCGGCATCTCAAAGCGCATGAAATGGCGAGTAAAATGCACTATTAAACTTCTAGGGTAGGGCAAGCAGAGACCCGATTACATCATCTCATATTATGGTTAATTTAAGAATTCAGCAAAATTCTATCACATTTGTTCAATTTACGTCGCTCCTATTTCAGATAGCGTATTGGGCTAAGCGGCATCTCGAAGCGCATGAAATGGCGAGTGAAATGCACTATTAGACTTCTATGGTAGGGCGAACAGAGACCCGATTAGATCATTTTACATTAAGGTTAATATAAGAATTCAGGGAAGTTCTATCACATTTGATCAATTTACGTCGCTCCTATTCCAGATAGCGTATAGGGCTATGCGGCATCTCAAAGCACATGAAATGGCGAGTAAAATGCACTATTAAACTTCTAGGGTAGGTCAAACAGAGACCCGATTAGATCATTTTATATTATGGTTAATTTAAGAATTCAGTGAAATTCTATCACACTTGTTCAATTTACGTCGCTCCTTATTCAGATAGCGTATTCGGCTAAGCGGCATCTCAAAGCGCATGAAATGGCGTATAAAATGCACTCTTAAACTTCTTGGCTAGGGCAAACAGAGACCCGATTAGATCATTTTATATTACCGTTAATTTAAGAATTCAGCAAAATTCTATCACATTTGTTCAATTTACGTCGCTCCTATTTCAGATAGCGTATTGGGATCGGCGGCATCTTAAAGCGCGTGGAATGGCGAATGAAATGCACTCTTAAACTTTTAGGCTTGGGCGAACAGAGACCCGATCAGATCATTTTATATTATGGTTAATTTAAGAATTCAGCAAAATTCTATCACACTTGTTCAATTTACGTCGCTCCTATTCCAGATAGCGTACTGGGCTAGGCGGCATCTTAAAGCGCATAAATGGCGAGTAAAATGCACTACTAAACTTCTATGATAGGGCAATCAGAGACCCGATTAGATCATTTTATATTTTGTATAATATCAGATTTCAGGGAATTTCTATCACATTTGTTCAATTTACGTCGCTCCTAATTCAGATAGCGTATTCGGCTAAGCGGCATCTCAAAGCGCATGAAATGGCGAATGAAATGCACTCTTAAACTTTTAGGCTTGGGCGAACAGAGACCCGATCAGATCATTTTACATTATGGTTAATAAAAGAATTCAGCGAAATTCTATCACATTTTTTCAACTTACGTCGCTCCTATTTCAGATAGCGTATTGGGCTAAGCGGCAGCTCAAACCTCATGAAATGGCGAGTAAAATGCAATATTAAGCTTCGAGGGTAGGGCAAACAGACACCCGATTAGATCATTTTATATTATGGTTAATTTAAGAATTCAGCAAAATTCTATCACATTTGTTCAATTTACGTCGCTCCTATTTCAGATAGCGTATTGGGCTAAGCGGCATTTCAAAGCGCATGAAATGGCGAGTAAAATGCCCTTTTAAGCTTCTAGGATAAGGCAAACAGAGACCCGATTAGATCATTTTATATCACGGTAAATATAAGAATGCGGCGTAATTCTATCACATTTGTTCAATTTACGTCGCTGCTATTCCAGATAGCTTATTGTGCTTAGCGGCATCACAAAGCGCATGAAATGACGAGTGAAATGCACTATTAAACTTCTAGGGTAGGGCAAACAGAGACCCGATTAGATCATTTTATATTATGGTTAATTTAAGAATTCAGCGAAATTCTATCACATTTGTTCAATTTACGTCGCCCCTATTTCAGATAGCGTATTGGGCTAAGCGGCATCTGAAGGCGCATGAAATGGCGAGTGAAATGGACTATTAGACTTCTGTGGTAGGGCGAACAGAGACACGATTAGATCATTTTATATTATGGTTAATTTAAGAATTCAGCAAAATTCTATCACATTTGTTCAACTTACGTCGCTCCTATTTCAGATAGCGTACTGGGCTAGGCGCCATCTTAAAGCGCGTGGAATGGCGAGTAAAATGCACAGCTCAACTTCTAGGCTAGGGCGAACAGAGACCCGATCGGATCATTTTACATTATGGTTAATAAAAGAATTCAGAGAAATTCTATCACATTTGTTCAACTTACGTCGCTCCTATTTCAGATAGCGTACTGGGCTAGGCGCCATCTTAAAGCGCGTGGAATGGCGAGTAAAATGCACAGCTCAACTTTTATGATAGGGCAATCAGAGACCCGATTAGCTCATTTTATATTTTGTTTAATATAAGATTTCATGGAAATTCTATCACATTTGTTCAATTTACGTCGCTCCTATTTCAGATAGCTTATTGGGCTAAGCGGCATGTCAAAGCGCATGAAATGACCAGTGAAATGCACTGTTAAACTTCTATAATATTGCAATCAGAGACCCGATTAGATCATTTTATATTTTGTTTAATATAAGATTTCAGGGAAATTCTATCACATTTGTTCAATTTACGTCGCTCCTATTTCAGATAGCTTATTGGGCTAAGCGGCATCTGAAGGCGCATGAAATGGCGAGTAAAATGCACTATTAAACTTCTAGGGTAGGGCAAACAGAGACTCGATGAGATCATTTTATATTATGGTTAATTTAAAATGTCAGCAAAATTTTATCACATTTGTTCAATTTACGTCGCTCCTATTTCAGATAGCGTACTGGGCTAGGCGGCATCTTAAAGCGCGTGGAATGGCGTGTAATATGCACAACTAAACTTCTATGATAGGGCAATCAGAGACCCGATTAGATCATTTTATATTTTGGTTAATATAAGAATTCAGCGAAATTCTATCACATTTGTTCAATTTACGTCGCTCCTATTACAGATAACTTATTGTGCTTAGCGGCATCTCAAAGCGCATGAAGTGACGAGTGAAATGCACTATTAAACTTCTAGGGTAGTGCAAACAGAGACCCGATTAGATCATTTTACATTATGGTTAATGTAAGAATTCAGCGTAATTCTATCACATTTGTTCAAATTACGTCGCTCCTATTTCAGATAGCGTATTGGGCTAAGCGGCATCTCAAAGTGCATGAAATGGCGATTGAAATGCACTATTAGACTTCTATGGTAGGGCGAACAGAGACCCGATTAGATCATTTTACATTAAGGTTAATATAAGATTTCACGGAAATTCTATCACATTTGTTCAATTTACGTCGCTCCTATTTCAGATAGCGTATTGGGCTAAGCGGCATTTCAAAGTGCATGAAATGGCGAGTAAAATGCACTATTAAACTTCTAGGATAAGGCAAACAGAGACCCGATTAGATCATTTTATATTACGGTTAATATAAGAATTCAGCGTAATTCTATCACATTTGATCATCTTACGTCGCTCCTATTTCAGATAGCGTACTGGGCTAGGCGGCATCTTAAAGCGGGTGGAAGGGCGAGTAAAATGCAATACTAAACTTCTATGATACAGTAATCAGAGACCCGATTACATCATTTTATATTTTGTTTAATATAAGATTTCAGGGAAATTCTATCACATTTGTTCAATTTACGTCGCTCCTATTTCAGATAGCGTATTGGGCTAAGCGGCATCTCAAAGCGCATGAAATGGCGAATAAAATGCACTATTAAACTTCTAGGCTAGGGCGAACAGAGACCCGATTAGATCATTTTACATTATGGTTAATAAAAGAATTCAGCGAAATTCTATCACATTTGTTCAACTTACGTCGCTCCTATTTCAGATAGCGTACTGGGCTAGGCGCCATCTTAAAGCGCGTGGAATGGCGAGTAAAATGCACAGCTCAACTTTTATGATATGGCAATCAGAGACCCGATTAGCTCATTTTATATTATGTTTAATATAAGATTTCAGGGAAATTCTATCACATTTGTTTAACTTTCGTCGCTCCTATTTCAGATAGCGTATTGGGCTAAGCGGCATCTCAAAGCGCATGAAATGGCGAATAAAATGCACTATTAAACTTCTAGGGTAGGTCAAACAGAGACCCGATTAGATCATTTTATATTATGGTTAATTTAAGAATTCAGTGAAATTCTATCACACTTGTTCAATTTACGTCGCTCCTTATTCAGATAGCGTATTCGGCTAAGCGGCATCTCAAAGCGCATGAAATGGCGTATAAAATGCACTCTTAAACTTCTTGGCTAGGGCAAACAGAGACCCGATTAGATCATTTTATATTACCGTTAATTTAAGAATTCAGCAAAATTCTATCACATTTGTTCAATTTACGTCGCTCCTATTTCAGATAGCGTATTGGGATCGGCGGCATCTTAAAGCGCGTGGAATGGCGAATGAAATGCACTCTTAAACTTTTAGGCTTGGGCGAACAGAGACCCGATCAGATCATTTTATATTATGGTTAATTTAAGAATTCAGCAAAATTCTATCACACTTGTTCAATTTACGTCGCTCCTATTCCAGATAGCGTACTGGGCTAGGCGGCATCTTAAAGCGCATAAATGGCGAGTAAAATGCACTACTAAACTTCTATGATAGGGCAATCAGAGACCCGATTAGATCATTTTATATTTTGTATAATATCAGATTTCAGGGAATTTCTATCACATTTGTTCAATTTACGTCGCTCCTAATTCAGATAGCGTATTCGGCTAAGCGGCATCTCAAAGCGCATGAAATGGCGAATGAAATGCACTCTTAAACTTTTAGGCTTGGGCGAACAGAGACCCGATCAGATCATTTTACATTATGGTTAATAAAAGAATTCAGCGAAATTCTATCACATTTTTTCAACTTACGTCGCTCCTATTTCAGATAGCGTATTGGGCTAAGCGGCAGCTCAAACCTCATGAAATGGCGAGTAAAATGCAATATTAAGCTTCGAGGGTAGGGCAAACAGACACCCGATTAGATCATTTTATATTATGGTTAATTTAAGAATTCAGCAAAATTCTATCACATTTGTTCAATTTACGTCGCTCCTATTTCAGATAGCGTATTGGGCTAAGCGGCATTTCAAAGCGCATGAAATGGCGAGTAAAATGCCCTATTAAGCTTCTAGGATAAGGCAAACAGAGACCCGATTAGATCATTTTATATCACGGTAAATATAAGAATGCGGCGTAATTCTATCACATTTGTTCAATTTACGTCGCTGCTATTCCAGATAGCTTATTGTGCTTAGCGGCATCACAAAGCGCATGAAATGACGAGTGAAATGCACTATTAAACTTCTAGGGTAGGGCAAACAGAGACCCGATTAGATCATTTTATATTATGGTTAATTTAAGAATTCAGCGAAATTCTATCACATTTGTTCAATTTACGTCGCCCCTATTTCAGATAGCGTATTGGGCTAAGCGGCATCTGAAGGCGCATGAAATGGCGAGTGAAATGGACTATTAGACTTCTGTGGTAGGGCGAACAGAGACACGATTAGATCATTTTATATTATGGTTAATTTAAGAATTCAGCAAAATTCTATCACATTTGTTCAACTTACGTCGCTCCTATTTCGGATAGCGTACTGGGCTAGGCGCCATCTTAAAGCGCGTGGAATGGCGAGTAAAATGCACAGCTCAACTTCTAGGCTAGGGCAATCAGAGACCCGATTAGATCATTTTATATTTTGGTTAATATAAGAATTCAGCGAAATTCTATCACATTTGTTCAATTTACGTCGCTCCTATTGCAGATAACTTATTGTGCTTAGCGGCATCTCAAAGCGCATGAAGTGACGAGTGAAATGCACTATTAAACTTCTAGGGTAGTGCAAACAGAGACCCGATTAGATCATTTTACATTATGGTTAATGTAAGAATTCAGCGTAATTCTATCACATTTGTTCAATTTACGTCGCTCCTATTTCAGATAGCGTATTGGGCTAAGCGGCATTTCAAAGTGCATGAAATGGCGAGTAAAATGCACTATTAAACTTCTAGGATAAGGCAAACAGAGACCCGATTAGATCATTTTATATTACGGTTAATATAAGAATTCAGCGTAATTCTATCACATTTGATCATCTTACGTCGCTCCTATTTCAGATAGCGTACTGGGCTAGGCGGCATCTTAAAGCGGGTGGAAGGGCGAGTAAAATGCAATACTAAACTTCTATGATACAGTAATCAGAGACCCGATTACATCATTTTATATTTTGTTTAATATAAGATTTCAGGGAAATTCTATCACATTTGTTCAATTTACGTCGCTCCTATTTCAGATAGCGTATTGGGCTAAGCGGCATCTCAAAGCGCATGAAATGGCGAATAAAATGCACTATTAAACTTCTAGGCTAGGGCGAACAGAGTCCCGATTAGATCATTTTACATTATGGTTAATAAAAGAATTCAGCGAAATTCTATCACATTTGTTCAACTTACGTCGCTCCTATTTCAGATAGCGTACTGGGCTAGGCGCCATCTTAAAGCGCGTGGAATGGCGAGTAAAATGCACAGCTCAACTTTTATGATATGGCAATCAGAGACCCGATTAGCTCATTTTATATTATGTTTAATATAAGATTTCATGGAAATTCTATCACATTTGTTCAATTTACGTCGCTCCTATTTCAGATAGCTTATTGCGCTAAGCGGAATGTCAAAGCGCATGAAATGACGAGTGAAATGCACTATTAAACTTCTAGGGTAGGGCAAACAGAGACCCGATTATATCATTTTACATTATGGTTAATGTAAGAATTCAGCGAAATTCTATCACATTTGTTCAATTTACGTCGCTCCTATTTCAGATAGCTTATTGGGCTTAGCGGCATCTCAAAGCGCAAGAAGTGACGAGTGAAATGCACTATTAAACTTCTAGGGTAGGGCAAACAGAGACCCGATTAGATCATTTTATATTATGGTTAATTTAAGAATTCAGCAAAATTCTATCACATTTGTTCAACTTACGTCGCTCCTATTTCAGATAGCGTACTGGGCTGGGCGCCATCTTAAAGCGCGTGGAATGGCGAGTAAAATGCACTGCTCAACTTCTAGGCTAGGGCGAACAGAGACCCGGTCAGATCATTTTACATTATGGTTAGTAAAAGAATTCAGAGAAATTCTATCACATTTGTTCAATTTACGTCGCTCCTATTTCAGATAGCGTATTGGGCTAAGCGGCCTCTCAAAGCGCATGAAATGGCGAGTAAAATGCGCTATTAATCTTTTAGGACAAGGCAAACGGAGACCCGATTAGATCATTTTATATTACGGTTAATATAAGAATTCAGCGTAATTCTATCACATTTGTTCATCTTACGTCGCTCCTATTTCAGATAGCGTACTGGGCTAGGCGGCATCTTAAAGCGCGTGGAATGGCGAGTAAAATGCACAGCTCAACTTTTATGATAGGGCAATCAGAGACCCGATTAGCTCATTTTATATTTTGTTTAATATAAGATTTCATGGAAATTCTATCACATTTGTTCAATTTACGTCGCTCCTATTTCAGATAGCTTATTGGGCTAAGCGGCATGTCAAAGCGCATGAAATGACGAGTGAAATGCACTGTTAAACTTCTATGATATTGCAATCAGAGACCCGATTAGATCATTTTATATTACGGTTAATATAAGAATTCAGCGTAATTCTATCACATTTGTTCAACTTACGTCGCTCCTATTTCAGATAGCGTACTGGGCTAGGCGGCATCTTAAAGCGCGTGGAATGGCGAGTAGAATGCACTATTAAACTTCTAGGATAAGGCAAACAGAGACCCGATTAGATCATTTTATATTACGGTTAATATAAGAATTCGGCGTAATTCTATCACATTTGTTCAATTTACGTCGCTGCTATTCCAGATAGCTTATTGTGCTTAGCGGCATCTCAAGGCGCATGAAATGGCGAGTAAAATGCCCTATTAAACTTCTAGGATAAGGCAAACAGAGACACGATTAGATCATTTTATATTATGGTTAATTTAAGAATTCAGCAAAATTCTATCACATTTGTTCAATTTACGTCGCTCCTATTTCAGATAGCGTATTGGGCTAAGCGGCATCTCAAAGCGCATGAAATGGCGAGTGAAATGCACTATAAGACTTCTATGGTAGGGCGAACAGAGACCAGATTAGATCATTTTACATTATGGTTAATAAAAGAATTCAGCGAAGTTCTATCACATTTGTTCAACTTATATCGCTCCAATTTCAGATAGCGTATTAGGCTAAGCGGCATCTCAAAGCGCATGAAATGACGAGTAAAATGCACTATTAAAGTTCTAGGGTAGGGCAAACAGAGACCCGATTAGATCATTTTATATTATGGTTAATTTAAGAATCGAGCGAAATTCTATCACATTCGTGCAATTTACGTCGCTCCTATTTCAGATAGCGTATTGGGCAAAGCGGCATCTCAAAGCGCGTGGAATGGCGAGTGAAATGCACTACAAGACTTCTATGGTAGGGCAAACAGAGACCAGATTAGATCATTTTACATTCTGGTTAATAAAATAATTCAGTGAAATTCTATCACATTTGTTCAACTTTCGTCGCTCCTATTTCAGATAGCGTATTGAGCTAAGCGGAATCTCGAAGCGCATGAAATGGCGAGTATAATGCACTATTAAACTTCTAGGATAAGGAAAACAGATACCCGATTAGATCATTTTATATTACGGTTAATATAAGAATGCAGCGTAATTCTATCTCATTTGTTCATGTTACGTCGCTCCTATATCAGATAGCGTACTGGGCTAGGCGGCATCTTAAAGCGCGTGGAATGGCGAGTAAAATGCACTACTAATCTTCTATGATAGGGGAATCAGAGACCCGATTAGATCATTTTATATTTTATTTAATATAAGATTTCAGGGAAATTCTATCACATTTGTTCAATTTACGTCGCTCCTATTTCAGATAACGTATTGGGCTAAGCGGCAACTGAAAGCGCATCAAATGACGAGTGAAACGCACTATTAAACTTCTAGGGTAGGGCGAACAGAGACCCGATTAGATCATTTTACATTAAGGTTAATATAAGAATTCAGGGAAATTCTATCACATTTGTTCAACTTTCGTCGCTCCTATTTCAGATAGCGTATTGAGCTAAGCGGAATCTCGAAGCGCATGAAATGGCGAGTATAATGCACTATTAAACTTCTAGGATAAGGAAAACAGATACCCGATTAGATCATTTTATATTACGGTTAATATAAGAATGCAGCGTAATTCTATCTCATTTGTTCATGTTACGTCGCTCCTATATCAGATAGCGTACTGGGCTAGGCGGCATCTTAAAGCGCGTGGAATGGCGAGTAAAATGCACTACTAATCTTCTATGATAGGGGAATCAGAGACCCGATTAGATCATTTTATATTTTATTTAATATAAGATTTCAGGGAAATTCTATCACATTTGTTCAATTTACGTCGCTCCTATTTCAGATAGCGTATTGGGCTAAGCGGCAACTGAAAGCGCATCAAATGACGAGTGAAACGCACTATTAAACTTCTAGGGTAGGGCGAACAGAGACCCGATTAGATCATTTTACATTAAGGTTAATATAAGAATTCAGGGAAATTCTATCACATTTGTTCAATTTACGTCGCTCCTATTTCAGATAGCGTATTGGGCTACGCGGCATCTCAAAGCGCATGAAATGGCGAATAAAATGGACTATTAAACTTCTAGGGTATGGCAAACGGAGACCCGATTAGATCATTTTATATTACGGTTAATATAAGAATTCAGCGCAATTCTATCATATTTCTTCAAATTACGTCTCTCCTATTTCAGATAGCGTACTGGGCTGGCCGGCATCTTAAAGCGCGTGGAATGGCGAGTAAAATGCACTATTAAACTTCTACGATAGGGCAATCAGTGACCCGATTAGATCATTTTATATTATAGTTAATTTAAGAAATCAGCGATATTCTATCACATTTGTTCAATTTACGTCGCTCCTATTTCAGATAGCGTATTGGGCTAAGCGGCATCTCAAAGCGCATGAAATGGCGAGCAAAATGCACTATTAAACTTCTAGGGTAGGGCAAACAGAGACCCGATTAGATCATTTTGTACTATGGTTAATTTAAGAATTCAGCAAAATTCTATCACGTTTGTTCAATTTACGTCGCTCCTATTGCAGATAGCGTGTTGGGTTAAGCGGATCTCAAAGCGCATGAAATGGCGAGAATAATTCACTATTAAACTTCTAGGATAAGGCAAACAGATACCCGATTAGATCAGTTTATATAATAGTTAATTTAAGAATTCAGCGAAATTCTATCACATTTGTTCAATTTACGTCGCTCCTATTTCAGATAGCATACTGGGCTAGGCGGCATCGTAAAGCGCGTGGAATGGCGAGTAAAATGCACTACTAAACTTCTACGATAGGGCAATCAGAGACCCGATTAGATCATTTTATATTTTGGTTAATATAAGAATTCAGTGAAATTCTATCACATTTGTTCAATTTACGTCGCTCCTATTTCAGATAGCGTATTGGGCAAAGCGGCATCTCAAAGCGCATGAAATGACGAGTAAAATGCACTATTAAAGTTTTAGGGTAGGGCAAACAGAGACCCGATTAGATCATTTTATATTATGGTTACTTTAAGAATTGAGCGAAATTCTATCACATTCGTTCAATTTACGTCGCTCCTATTTCAGATAGCGTATTGGGCAAAGCGGCATCTCAAAGCGCAGGAAATGACGAGTAAAATGCACTGTTAAACTTCTAGGGTAGGGCAAGCAGAGACCCGATTAGATCATTTTATATTATGGTTAATTTAAGAATTCAGCAAAATTCTATCACATTCGTTCAATTTAGGTCGCTCCTATTTCAGATAGCGTACTGGGCTACGCGGCATCACAAAGCGCATGAAATGGCGAATAAAATGCACCATTAAACTTCTAGGCTAGGGCGAACAGAGACCCGATTAGATCATTTTACATTCTGGTTAATAAAATAATTCAGCGAAATTCTATCACATTTGTTCAACTTTCGTTGCTCCTATTTCAGATAGCGTATTGGGTTAAGCGGCATCTCAAAGCGCATGAAATGGCGGATAAAATGCACTATTAAACTTCTAGGGTAGGGCAAACAGATACCCGGTTAGATCATTTTATATTACGGTTAATATAAGAATTCAGCGTAATTCTATCACATTTCTTCAAATTACGTCGCTCCTATTTCAGATAGCGTACTGGGCTGGCCGGCATCTTAAAGCGCGTGGAATGGCGAGTGAAATGCACTATTAAACTTCTATGATAGGGCAATCAGTGACCCGATTAGATCATTTTATATTATAGTTAATTTAAGAATTCAGCGAAATTCTATCACATTTGATCAATTTACGTCGCTCCTATTTCAGATAGCGTATTGGGCTAAGCGGCATATCAAAGCGCATGAAATGGCGAGCAGAATGCACTATTAAACTTCTAGGGTAGGGCAAACAGAGACCCGATTAGATCATTTTGTACTATGGTTAATTTAAGAATTCAGCAAAATTCTATCACGTTTGTTCAATTTACGTCGCTCCTATTGCAGATAGCGTATTGGGTTAAGCGGCACCTCAAAGCGCATGAAATTGCGAGTAAAATGCACTATTAAACTTCTAGGGTAGAGCAAACAGGGACCCGATTAGATCATTTTATATTATGGTTAATTTGAGAATTCAGCGAAATTCTATCACATTTGTTCAATTTACGTCGCTCCTATTTCAGATAGCGTATTGGGCTAAGCGGCATCTCAAAGCGCATGAAATGGCGTGTAAAATGCACGATTAAACTTCTGGGGTAGGGCAAACAGAGCCCCGATTAGATCAGTTTATACTTTGGTTAATATAACAATTCAGCGAAATTCTATCACATTTGTTCAAGTTACGTCGCTCCTATTTCAGATAGCGTACTGGGCTAGGCGGCATCTTAAAGCGGGTGGAATGGCGAGTAGAATGCACTATTAAAATTCTATGGTAGGGCAAACAGAGACTCGATTAGATCATTTTATATTTTGGTTAACATAAGAATTCTGCGAAATTCTATCACATTTGTTCAACTTACGTCGCTCCTATTTCAGATAGCGTATTGGGCTAAGCGGCACCTCAAAGCGCATGAAATGGAGAGTGAAATGCACTATTAAACTTCTAGGGTAGGGCGAACAGAGACCCGATTGGATCATTTTACATTAAGGTTTATATAAGAATTCATGGAAATTCTATCACATTTGTTCAATTTACGTCGCTCCTATTTCAGATAGCGTATTGGGCTAAGCGGCCTGTCAAAGCGCATGAAATGATACGTAAAATGCGCTATTAAACTGCTAGGATAAGGCAAACGGAGACCCGATTAGTTCATTTTATATTACGGTTAATATAAGAATTCAGCGTAATTCTATCACATTTGTTCATCTTACGTCGCTCCTATTTCAGATAGCCTACTGACCTAGCCGGCATCTTAAAGCGCATGGAAGGGCGAGTAAAATGCACTACTAAACTTCTATGATAGAGCAATCAGAGACCCGATTAGATCATTTTATATTTTGTTTAATATAAGATTTCAGGGAAATTCTATCACATTTGTTCAATTTACGTCGCTCCTATTTCAGATAGCGTATTGGGCTAAGCGGCATCACAAAGCACATGAAATGGCGAACAAAACGCACTATTAAACTTCTAGGCTATGGCGAACAGAGATCAGATTAGATCATTTTATATTTTGGTTAACATAAGAATTCTGCGAAATTCTATCACATTTGTTCAATTTTCGTCGCTCCTATTTCAGATAGCTTATTGGGCTTAGCGGCATTTCAAAGCGCATGAAGTGACGAGTGAAATGCACTGTTAAACTTCTAGGGTATGGCAAGCAGAGACCCGATTAGATCATTTTATATTATGGTTAATTTAAGAATTCAGCGAAATTCTATCACATTTGTTCCATTTACGTCGCTCCAATTTCAGATAGCGTATTGGGCTAAGCGGCATCTCAAAGCGCATGAAATGGCGAATAAAATGCACTATTAAACTTCTAGGCTAGGGCGAACAGAGACCCGAGCCGATCATTTTACATTATGGTTAATAAAAGAATTCAGCGTAATTCTATCACATTTGTTCAACTTACGTCGCTCCTATTTCAGATAGCGTATTGGGCTAAGCGGCATCTCAAGGCGCATGAAATGGCGAGTGAAATGCACTATTAGACTTCTATGGTAGGGCGAACAGAGACCCGATTGGATCATTTTACATTAAGGTTAATATAAGAATTCACGGACATTCTATCACATTTGTTCAAGTTACGACGCTCCTATTTCAGATAGGGTACTGGGCTAGGCGACATCTCAAAGCGCGTGGAATGTCGAGTAAAATGCACTACTAATCTTCTATGATAGGGCAATCAGAGACCCGATTAGATCATTTTATATTTTGATTAATATAAGATTTCAGGGAAATTCTATCACATTTGTTCAATTTACGTCGCTCCTATTTCAGATAGCGTATTGGGCTAAGCCGGATCTCAAAGCGCATGAAATGGCGACTAAAATGCACTATTGAACTTCTAGGCTAGGGCGAACAGAGACCCGATTAGATCATTTTATATTATGGTTAATTTAAGAATTCAGCAAAATTCTATCACATTTGTTCAACTTACGTCGCTCCTATTTCAGATAGCGTACTGGGATAGACGGCAGCTTAAAGCGCGTGGAATGGCGAGTAAAATGCACTACTAAGCTTCTATGATAGGGCAATCAGAGACCCGATTAGATCATTTTATATTTTGTTTAATATAAGATTTCAGGGAAATAGTATCACATTTGTTCAATTTACGTCGCTCCTATTCCAGATAGCGTATTCGGCTAAGCGGCATCTAAAAGCGCATGAAATGACGAGTAAAATGCACTATTAAACTTCTAGGGTATCGCAAGCAGAGACACGATTAGATCATTTTATATTATGGTTAATTTAAGAATTCAGCAAAATTCTATCACATTCGTTCAATTTAGGTCGCTCCTATTTCAGATAGCGTATTGGGCTAAGCGGCATCTCAAAGCGCATGAAATGGCGAGTGAAATGCACTATAAGACTTCTATGGTAGGGCGAACAGAGACCAGATTAGATCATTTTACATTCTGGTTAATAAAATAATTCAGCGAAATTCTATCACATATGTTCAACGTTCGTCGCTCGTATTTCAGATTGCGTATTGAGCTATGCGGCATCTCGAAGCGCATGAAATGGCGAGTATAATGCACTATTAAACTTCTAGGATAAGGCAAACAGATACCCTATTAGATCATTTTATATTACGGTTAATATAAGAATACAGCAAAATTCTATCACATTTGTTCCATTTACGTCGCTCCAATTTCAGATAGCGTATTGGGCTAAGCGGCATCTCAAAGCGCATGAAATGGCGAATAAAATGCACTATTAAACTTCTAGGCTAGGGCGAACAGAGACGCGAGCAGATCATTTTACATTATGGTTAATAAAAGAATTCAGCGTAACTCTATCACATTTGTTCAACTTACGTCGCTCCTATTTCAGATAGCGTATTGGGCTAAGCGGCATCTCAAGGCGCATGAAATGGCGAGAGAAATGCACTATTAGACTTCTATGGTAGGGCGAACAGAGACCCGATTGGATCATTTTACATTAAGGTTAATATAAGAATTCACGGAAATTCTATCACATTTGTTCAATTTACGTCGCTCCTATTCCAGATAGCGCATTGGGCTAAGCGGCATCTCAAAGCGCATGAAATGGCGAGAAAAATGCGCTATTAAACTTCTAGGATAAGGTAAACAGAGACCCGATTAGATCATTTTATATTACGCTTAATATAAGAATTCAGCGTAATTCTATCACATTTGTTCAAGTTACGACGCTCCTATTTCAGATAGTGTACTGGGCTAGGCGGCATCTCAAAGCGCGTGGAATGGCGAGTAAAATGCACTACTAATCTTCTATGATAGGGCAATCAGAGACCCGATTAGATCATTTTATATTTAGATTAATATAAGATTTCAGGGAAATACTACCACATTTGTTCAATTTACGTCGCTCCTATTTCAGATAGCGTATTGGGCTAAGCCGGATCTCAAAGCGCATGAAATGGCGACTAAAATGCACTATTAAACTTCTAGGGTAGGGCAAACAGAGACCCGATTAGATCATTTTATGTTATGGTTAATTTAAGAATTCAGCAAAATTCTATCACATTTGTTCAACTTACGTCGCTCCTATTTCAGATAGCGTACTGGGCTAGGCGGCAGCTTAAAGCCCGTGGAATGGCGAGTAAAATGCACTACTAAACTTCTATGATAGGGCAATCAGAGACCCGATTAGATCATTTTATATTTTGTTTAATATAAGATTTCAGGGAAATAGTATCACATTTGTTCAATTTACGTCGCTCCTATTCCAGATACCGTATTCGGCTAAGCGGCATCTCAAAGCGCATGAAATGACGAGTAAAATGCACTATTAAACTTCTAGGTTGGGGCAAGCAGAGACCCGATGAGATCATTTTATATTATAGT
Organism: Macropis europaea; assembly: GCA_916610135.2. Lineage (NCBI taxonomy): Eukaryota > Metazoa > Arthropoda > Insecta > Hymenoptera > Melittidae > Macropis > Macropis europaea. The sequence continues at coordinate 136,743 of CAKAJE020000527.1, read as the reverse complement.
TAATTTAAGAATTCAGCGAAATTCTATCACATTTGTTCAATTTACGTCGCTCCTATTTCAGATAGCGTATTGGGCTATGCGGCATCTTAAAGCGCTCGGAATGGCGAGTAAATTGCACTATTAAACTTCTATGCTAGGGCAATCAGAGACCCGATTAGATCATTTTACATTATGGTTAATAAAAGAATTCAGCGAAATTCTATCACATTTGTTCAACTTATGTCGCTCCAATTTCAGATAGCGTATTAGGCTAAGCGGCATCTCAAAGCGCATGAAATGAGGAGTAAAATGCACTATTAAAGTTCTAGGGTAGGGCAAACAGAGACCCGATTAGATCATTTTATATTATGGTTAATTTAAGAATCGAGCGAAATTCTATCACATTCGTGCAATTTACGTCGCTCCTATTTCAGATAGCGTATTGGGCAAAGCGGCATCTCAAAGCGCATGAAATGACGAGTAAAATGCACTATTAAACTTCTAGGGTAGGGCAAGCAGAGACCCGATTAGATCATTTTATATTAGGGTTAATATAAGAATTCAGCGTAATTCTATCACATTTGTTCATCTTACGTCGCTCCTATTTCAGATAGCCTACTGGGCTAGGCGGCATCTTAAAGCGCGTGGAAGGGCGAGTAAAATGCACTACTAAACTTCTATGATAGAGCAATCAGAGACCCGATTAGATCATATTATATTTTGTTTAATATAAGATTTCAGGGAAATTCTATCACATTTGTTCAATTTACGTCGCTCCTATTTCAGATAGCGTATTGGGCTAAGCGGCATCAGAAAGCACATGAAATGGTGAACAAAATGCACTATTAAACTTCTAGGCTATGGCGAACAGAGATCAGATTAGATCATTTTATATTTTGGTTAACATAAGAATTCTGCGAAATTCTATCACATTTGTTCTATTTACGTCGCTCCTATTTCAGATAGCTTATTGGGCTTAGCGGCATTTCAAAGCGCATGAAGTGACGAGTGAAATGCACTATTAAACTTCTAGGGTATGGCAAGCAGAGACCCGATTAGATCATTTTATATTATGGTTAATTTAAGAATTCAGCGAAATTCAATCACATTTGTTCCATTTACGTCGCTCCAATTTCAGATAGCGTATTGGGCTAAGCGGGATCTCAAAGCGCATGAAATAGCGAATAAAATGCACTATTAAACTTCTAGGCTAGGGCGAACAGAGACGCGAGCAGATCATTTTACATTATGGTTAATAAAAGAATTCAGCGTAACTCTATCACATTTGTTCAACTTACGTCGCTCCTATTTCAGATAGCGTATTGGGCTAAGCGGCATCTCAAGGCGCATGAAATGGCGAGAGAAATGCACTATTAGACTTCTATGGTAGGGCGAACAGAGACCCGATTGGATCATTTTACATTAAGGTTAATATAAGAATTCACGGAAATTCTATCACATTTGTTCAATTTACGTCGCTCCTATTCCAGATAGCGCATTGGGCTAAGCGGCATCTCAAAGCGCATGAAATGGCGAGAAAAATGCGCTATTAAACTTCTAGGATAAGGCAAACAGAGACCCGATTAGATCATTTTATATTACGCTTAATATAAGAATTCAGCGTAATTCTATCACATTTGTTCAAGTTACGACGCTCCTATTTCAGATAGTGTACTGGGCTAGGCGGCATCTCAAAGCGCGTGGAATGGCGAGTAAAATGCACTACTAATCTTCTATGATAGGGCAATCAGAGACCCGATTAGATCATTTTATATTTTGATTAATATAAGATTTCAGGGAAATACTACCACATTTGTTCAATTTACGTCGCTCCTATTTCAGATAGCGTATTGGGCTAAGCCGGATCTCAAAGCGCATGAAATGGCGACTAAAATGCACTATTAAACTTCTAGGGTAGGGCAAACAGAGACCCGATTAGATCATTTTATGTTATGGTTAATTTAAGATTTCAGCAAAATTCTATCACATTTGTTCAACTTACGTCGCTCCTATTTCAGATAGCGTACTGGGCTAGGCGGCAGCTTAAAGCCCGTGGAATGGCGAGTAAAATGCACTACTAAACTTCTATGATAGGGCAATCAGAGACCCGATTAGATCATTTTATATTTTGTTTAATATAAGATTTCAGGGAAATAGTATCACATTTGTTCAATTTACGTCGCTCCTATTCCAGATAGCGTATTCGGCTAAGCGGCATCTCAAAGCGCATGAAATGACGAGTAAAATGCGCTATTAAACTTCTAGGTTAGGGCAAGCAGAGACCCGATTAGATCATTTTATATTATGGTTAATTTAAGAATTCAGCAAAATTCTATCACATTCGTTCAATTTAGCTCGCTCCTATTTCAGATAGCGTATTGGGCTAAGCGGCATCTCAAAGCGCATGAAATGGCGAGTGAAATGCATTATAAGACTTCTATGGTAGGGCGAACAGAGACCAGATTAGATCGTTTTACATTATGGTTAATAAAAGAATTCAGCGAAATTCTATCACATTTGTTCAACTTATATCGCTCCAATTTCAGATAGCGTATTAGGCTAAGCGGCATCTCAAAGCGCATGAAATGACGAGTAAAATGCACTATTAAAGTTCTAGGGTAGGGCAAACAGAGACCCGATTAGATCATTTTATATTTTGATTAATATAAGATTTCAGGGAAATTCTATCACATTTGTTCAATTTACGTCGCTCCTATTTCAGATAGCGTATTGGGCTAAGCCGGATCTCAAAGCGCATGAAATGGCGAGTAAAATGCACTATTAAACTTCTAGGGTAGGGCAAACAGATACCCGGTTAGATCATTTTATATTACGGTTAATATAAGAATTCAGCGTAATTCTATCACATTTCTTCAAATTACGTCGCTCCTATTTCAGATAGCGTACTGGGCTAAGCGGCATATCAAAGCGCATGAAATGGCGAGCAGAATGCACTATTAAACTTCTAGGGTAGGGCAAACAGAGACCCGATTAGATCATTTTGTACTATGGTTAATTTAAGAATTCAGCAAAATTCTATCACGTTTGTTCAATTTACGTCGCTCCTGTTGCAGATAGCGTATTGGGTTAAGCGGCACCTCAAAGCGCATGAAATTGCGAGTAAAATGCACTATTAAACTTCTAGGGTAGAGCAAACAGGGACCCGATTAGATCATTTTATATTATGGTTAATTTGAGAATTCAGCGAAATTCTATCACATTTGTTCAATTTACGTCGCTCCTATTTCAGATAGCGTATTGGGCTAAGCGGCATCTCAAAGCGCATGAAATGGCGAGTAAAATGCACTATTATACTTCTAGTGTAGGGCAATCAGAGATCCGATTAGATCATTTTATATTATGCTTAATTTAAGAATTCAGCAAAATTCTATCACATTTGTTCAATTTAGGTCGCTCCTATTTCAGATAGCGTACTGGGCTACGCGGCATCACAAAGCGCATGAAATGGCGAATAAAATGCACCATTAAACTTCTAGGCTAGGGCGAACAGAGACCCGATTAGATCATTTTACATTCTGGTTAATAAAATAATTCAGCGAAATTCTATCACATTTGTTCAACTTTCGTTGCTCCTATTTCAGATAGCGTTTTGGGTTAAGCGGCATCTCAAAGCGCATGAAATGGCGAGTAAAATGCACTATTAAACTTCTAGGGTAGGGCAAACAGATACCCGGTTAGATCATTTTATATTACGGTTAATATAAGAATTCAGCGTAATTCTATCACATTTCTTCAAATTACGTCGCTCCTATTTCAGATAGCGTACTGGGCTGGCCGGCATCTTAAAGCGCGTGGAATGGCGAGTAAAATGCACTATTAAACTTCTATGATAGGGCAATCAGTGACCCGATTAGATCATTTTATATTATAGTTAATTTAAGAATTCAGCGAAATTCTATCACATTTGATCAATTTACGTCGCTCCTATTTCAGATAGCGTATTGGGCTAAGCGGCATATCAAAGCGCATGAAATGGCGAGCAGAATGCACTATTAAACTTCTAGGGTAGGGCAAACAGAGACCCGATTAGATCATTTTGTACTATGGTTAATTTAAGAATTCAGCAAAATTCTATCACGTTTGTTCAATTTACGTCGCTCCTATTGCAGATAGCGTATTGGGTTAAGCGGCACCTCAAAGCGCATGAAATTGCGAGTAAAATGCACTATTAAACTTCTAGGGTAGAGCAAACAGGGACCCGATTAGATCATTTTATATTATGGTTAATTTGAGAATTCAGCGAAATTCTATTACATTTGTTCAATTTACGTCGCTCCTATTTCAGATAGCGTATTGGGCTAAGCGGCATCTCAAAGCGCATGAAATGGCGTGTAAAATGCACGATTAAACTTCTGGGGTAGGGCAAACAGAGCCCCGATTAGATCAGTTTATACTTTGGTTAATATAACAATTCAGCGAAATTCTATCACATTTGTTCAAGTTACGTCGCTCCTATTTCAGATAGCGTACTGGGCTAGGCGGCATCTTAAAGCGGGTGGAATGGCGAGTAGAATGCACTATTAAAATTCTATGGTAGGGCAAACAGAGACTCGATTAGATCATTTTATATTTTGGTTAACATAAGAATTCTGCGAAATTCTATCACATTTGTTCAACTTACGTCGCTCCTATTTCAGATAGCGTATTGGGCTAAGCGGCACCTCAAAGCGCATGAAATGGAGAGTGAAATGCACTATTAAACTTCTAGGGTAGGGCGAACAGAGACCCGATTGGATCATTTTACATTAAGGTTTATATAAGAATTCATGGAAATTCTATCACATTTGTTCAATTTACGTCGCTCCTATTTCAGATAGCGTATTGGGCTAAGCGGCCTGTCAAAGCGCATGAAATGATACGTAAAATGCGCTATTAAACTGCTGGGATAAGGCAAACGGAGACCCGATTAGTTCATTTTATATTACGGTTAATATAAGAATTCAGCGTAATTCTATCACATTTGTTCATCTTACGTCGCTCCTATTTCAGATAGCCTACTGACCTAGCCGGCATCTTAAAGCGCATGGAAGGGCGAGTAAAATGCACTACTAAACTTCTATGATAGAGCAATCAGAGACCCGATTAGATCATTTTATATTTTGTTTAATATAAGATTTCAGGGAAATTCTATCACATTTCTTCAATTTACGTCGCTCCTATTTCAGATAGCGTATTGGGCTAAGCGGCATCACAAAGCACATGAAATGGCGAACAAAACGCACTATTAAACTTCTAGGCTATGGCGAACAGAGATCAGATTAGATCATTTTATATTTTGGTTAACATAAGAATTCTGCGAAATTCTATCACATTTGTTCAATTTTCGTCGCTCCTATTTCAGATAGCTTATTGGGCTTAGCGGCATCTCAAAGCGCATGAAGTGACGAGTGAAATGCACTATTAAACTTCTAGGGTAGGGCAAGCAGAGACCCGATTAGATCATTTTATATTATGGTTAATTTAAGAATTCAGCGAAATTCTATCACATTTGTTCCATTTACGTCGCTCCAATTTCAGATAGCGTATTGGGCTAAGCGGCATCTCAAAGCGCATGAAATGGCGAATAAAATGCACTATTAAACTTCTAGGCTAGGGCGAACAGAGACCCGAGCCGATCATTTTACATTATGGTTAATAAAAGAATTCAGCGTAATTCTATCACATTTGTTCAACTTACGTCGCTCCTATTTCAGATAGCGTATTGGGCTAAGCGGCATCTCAAGGCGCATGAAATGGCGAGTGAAATGCACTACAAGACTTCTATGGTAGGGCAAACAGAGACCAGATTAGATCATTTTACATTCTGGTTAATAAAATAATTCAGTGAAATTCTATCACATTTGTTCAACTTTCGTCGCTCCTATTTCAGATAGCGTATTGAGCTAAGCGGAATCTCGAAGCGCATGAAATGGCGAGTATAATGCACTATTAAACTTCTAGGATAAGGAAAACAGATACCCGATTAGATCATTTTATATTACGGTTAATATAAGAATGCAGCGTAATTCTATCTCATTTGTTCATGTTACGTCGCTCCTATATCAGATAGCGTACTGGGCTAGGCGGCATCTTAAAGCGCGTGGAATGGCGAGTAAAATGCACTACTAATCTTCTATGATAGGGGAATCAGAGACCCGATTAGATCATTTTATATTTTATTTAATATAAGATTTCAGGGAAATTCTATCACATTTGTTCAATTTACGTCGCTCCTATTTCAGATAGCGTATTGGGCTAAGCGGCAACTGAAAGCGCATCAAATGACGAGTGAAACGCACTATTAAACTTCTAGGGTAGGGCGAACAGAGACCCGATTAGATCATTTTACATTAAGGTTAATATAAGAATTCAGGGAAATTCTATCACATTTGTTCAATTTACGTCGCTCCTATTTCAGATAGCGTATTGGGCTACGCGGCATCTCAAAGCGCATGAAATGGCGAATAAAATGGACTATTAAACTTCTAGGGTATGGCAAACGGAGACCCGATTAGATCATTTTATATTACGGTTAATATAAGAATTCAGCGCAATTCTATCATATTTCTTCAAATTACGTCGCTCCTATTTCAGATAGCGTACTGGGCTGGCCGGCATCTTAAAGCGCGTGGAATGGCGAGTAAAATGCACTATTAAACTTCTATGATAGGGCAATCAGTGACCCGATTAGATCATTTTATATTATAGTTAATTTAAGAAATCAGCGATATTCTATCACATTTGTTCAATTTACGTCGCTCCTATTTCAGATAGCGTATTGGGCTAAGCGGCATCTCAAAGCGCATGAAATGGCGAGCAAAATGCACTATTAAACTTCTAGGGTAGGGCAAACAGAGACCCGATTAGATCATTTTGTACTATGGTTAATTTAAGAATTCAGCAAAATTCTATCACGTTTGTTCAATTTACGTCGCTCCTATTGCAGATAGCGTGTTGGGTTAAGCGGCATCTCAAAGCGCATGAAATGGCGAGAATAATTCACTATTAAACTTCTAGGATAAGGCAAACAGATACCCGATTAGATCATTTTATATTATGGTTAATATAAGAATTCAGCGAAATTCTATCACATTTGTTCAATTTACGTCGCTCATATTTCAGATAGCGTATTGGGCTAAGCGGCATCTCAAAGCGCATGAAATGGCAAGTAAAATGCACTATTAAACTTCTAGGGTAGGGCAATCAGTGACCCGATGAGATCATTTTATATAATAGTTAATTTAAGAATTCAGCGAAATTCTATCACATTTGTTCAATTTACGTCGCTCCTATTTCAGATAGCATACTGGGCTAGGCGGCATCGTAAAGCGCGTGGAATGGCGAGTAAAATGCACTACTAAACTTCTACGATAGGGCAATCAGAGACCCGATTAGATCATTTTATATTTTGGTTAATATAAGAATTCAGTGAAATTCTATCACATTCGTTCAATTTAGGTCGCTCCTACTTCAGATAGCGTACTGGGCTACGCGGCATCACAAAGCGCATGAAATGGCGAATAAAATGCACCATTAAACTTCTAGGCTAGGGCGAACAGAGACCCGATTAGATCATTTTACATTCTGGTTAATAAAATAATTCAGCGAAATTCTATCACATTTGTTCAACTTTCGTTGCTCCTATTTCAGATAGCGTATTGGGTTAAGCGGCATCTCAAAGCGCATGAAATGGCGAGTAAAATGCACTATTAAACTTCTAGGGTAGGGCAAACAGGGACCCGATTAGATCATTTTATATTATGGTTAATTTGAGAATTCAGCGAAATTCTATCACATTTGTTCAATTTACGTCGCTCCTATTTCAGATAGCGTATTGGGCTAAGCGGCATCTCAAAGCGCATGAAATGGCGAGTAAAATGCACTATTAAACTTCTAGGTTAGGGCAAGCAGAGACCCGATTAGATCATTTTATATTATGGTTAATTTAAGAATTCAGCAAAATTCTATCACATTCGTTCAATTTAGCTCGCTCCTATTTCAGATAGCGTATTGGGCTAAGCGGCATCTCAAAGCGCATGAAATGGCGAGTGAAATGCATTATAAGACTTCTATGGTAGGGCGAACAGAGACCAGATTAGATCGTTTTACATTATGGTTAATAAAAGAATTCAGCGAAATTCTATCACATTTGTTCAACTTATATCGCTCCAATTTCAGATAGCGTATTAGGCTAAGCGGCATCTCAAAGCGCATGAAATGACGAGTAAAATGCACTATTAAAGTTCTAGGGTAGGGCAAACAGAGACCCGATTAGATCATTTTATATTTTGATTAATATAAGATTTCAGGGAAATTCTATCACATTTGTTCAATTTACGTCGCTCCTATTTCAGATAGCGTATTGGGCTAAGCCGGATCTCAAAGCGCATGAAATGGCGAGTAAAATGCACTATTAAACTTCTAGGGTAGGGCAAACAGATACCCGGTTAGATCATTTTATATTACGGTTAATATAACAATTCAGCGAAATTCTATCACATTTCTTCAAATTACGTCGCTCCTATTTCAGATAGCGTACTGGGCTGGCCGGCATCTTAAAGCGGGTGGAATGGCGAGTAGAATGCACTATTAAAATTCTATGGTAGGGCAAACAGAGACTCGATTAGATCATTTTATATTTTGGTTAACATAAGAATTCTGCGAAATTCTATCACATTTGTTCAACTTACGTCGCTCCTATTTCAGATAGCGTATTGGGCTAAGCGGCACCTCAAAGCGCATGAAATGGAGAGTGAAATGCACTATTAAACTTCTAGGGTAGGGCGAACAGAGACCCGATTGGATCATTTTACATTAAGGTTTATATAAGAATTCATGGAAATTCTATCACATTTGTTCAATTTACGTCGCTCCTATTTCAGATAGCGTATTGGGCTAAGCGGCCTGTCAAAGCGCATGAAATGATACGTAAAATGCGCTATTAAACTGCTGGGATAAGGCAAACGGAGACCCGATTAGTTCATTTTATATTACGGTTAATATAAGAATTCAGCGTAATTCTATCACATTTGTTCATCTTACGTCGCTCCTATTTCAGATAGCCTACTGACCTAGCCGGCATCTTAAAGCGCATGGAAGGGCGAGTAAAATGCACTACTAAACTTCTATGATAGAGCAATCAGAGACCCGATTAGATCATTTTATATTTTGTTTAATATAAGATTTCAGGGAAATTCTATCACATTTCTTCAATTTACGTCGCTCCTATTTCAGATAGCGTATTGGGCTAAGCGGCATCACAAAGCACATGAAATGGCGAACAAAACGCACTATTAAACTTCTAGGCTATGGCGAACAGAGATCAGATTAGATCATTTTATATTTTGGTTAACATAAGAATTCTGCGAAATTCTATCACATTTGTTCAATTTTCGTCGCTCCTATTTCAGATAGCTTATTGGGCTTAGCGGCATCTCAAAGCGCATGAAGTGACGAGTGAAATGCACTATTAAACTTCTAGGGTAGGGCAAGCAGAGACCCGATTAGATCATTTTATATTATGGTTAATTTAAGAATTCAGCGAAATTCTATCACATTTGTTCCATTTACGTCGCTCCAATTTCAGATAGCGTATTGGGCTAAGCGGCATCTCAAAGCGCATGAAATGGCGAATAAAATGCACTATTAAACTTCTAGGCTAGGGCGAACAGAGACCCGAGCCGATCATTTTACATTATGGTTAATAAAAGAATTCAGCGTAATTCTATCACATTTGTTCAACTTACGTCGCTCCTATTTCAGATAGCGTATTGGGCTAAGCGGCATCTCAAGGCGCATGAAATGGCGAGTGAAATGCACTACAAGACTTCTATGGTAGGGCAAACAGAGACCAGATTAGATCATTTTACATTCTGGTTAATAAAATAATTCAGTGAAATTCTATCACATTTGTTCAACTTTCGTCGCTCCTATTTCAGATAGCGTATTGAGCTAAGCGGAATCTCGAAGCGCATGAAATGGCGAGTATAATGCACTATTAAACTTCTAGGATAAGGAAAACAGATACCCGATTAGATCATTTTATATTACGGTTAATATAAGAATGCAGCGTAATTCTATCTCATTTGTTCATGTTACGTCGCTCCTATTTCAGATAGCGTACTGGGCTAGGCGGCATCTTAAAGCGCGTGGAATGGCGAGTAAAATGCACTACTAATCTTCTATGATAGGGGAATCAGAGACCCGATTAGATCATTTTATATTTTATTTAATATAAGATTTCAGGGAAATTCTATCACATTTGTTCAATTTACGTCGCTCCTATTTCAGATAGCGTATTGGGCTAAGCGGCAACTGAAAGCGCATCAAATGACGAGTGAAACGCACTATTAAACTTCTAGGGTAGGGCGAACAGAGACCCGATTAGATCATTTTACATTAAGGTTAATATAAGAATTCAGGGAAATTCTATCACATTTGTTCAATTTACGTCGCTCCTATTTCAGATAGCGTATTGGGCTACGCGGCATCTCAAAGCGCATGAAATGGCGAATAAAATGGACTATTAAACTTCTAGGGTATGGCAAACGGAGACCCGATTAGATCATTTTATATTACGGTTAATATAAGAATTCAGCGCAATTCTATCATATTTCTTCAAATTACGTCGCTCCTATTTCAGATAGCGTACTGGGCTGGCCGGCATCTTAAAGCGCGTGGAATGGCGAGTAAAATGCACTATTAAACTTCTATGATAGGGCAATCAGTGACCCGATTAGATCATTTTATATTATAGTTAATTTAAGAAATCAGCGATATTCTATCACATTTGTTCAATTTACGTCGCTCCTATTTCAGATAGCGTATTGGGCTAAGCGGCATCTCAAAGCGCATGAAATGGCGAGCAAAATGCACTATTAAACTTCTAGGGTAGGGCAAACAGAGACCCGATTAGATCATTTTGTACTATGGTTAATTTAAGAATTCAGCAAAATTCTATCACGTTTGTTCAATTTACGTCGCTCCTATTGCAGATAGCGTGTTGGGTTAAGCGGCATCTCAAAGCGCATGAAATGGCGAGAATAATTCACTATTAAACTTCTAGGATAAGGCAAACAGATACCCGATTAGATCATTTTATATTATGGTTAATATAAGAATTCAGCGAAATTCTATCACATTTGTTCAATTTACGTCGCTCATATTTCAGATAGCGTATTGGGCTAAGCGGCATCTCAAAGCGCATGAAATGGCAAGTAAAATGCACTATTAAACTTCTAGGGTAGGGCAATCAGTGACCCGATGAGATCATTTTATATAATAGTTAATTTAAGAATTCAGCGAAATTCTATCACATTTGTTCAATTTACGTCGCTCCTATTTCAGATAGCATACTGGGCTAGGCGGCATCGTAAAGCGCGTGGAATGGCGAGTAAAATGCACTACTAAACTTCTACGATAGGGCAATCAGAGACCCGATTAGATCATTTTATATTTTGGTTAATATAAGAATTCAGTGAAATTCTATCACATTCGTTCAATTTAGGTCGCTCCTACTTCAGATAGCGTACTGGGCTACGCGGCATCACAAAGCGCATGAAATGGCGAATAAAATGCACCATTAAACTTCTAGGCTAGGGCGAACAGAGACCCGATTAGATCATTTTACATTCTGGTTAATAAAATAATTCAGCGAAATTCTATCACATTTGTTCAACTTTCGTTGCTCCTATTTCAGATAGCGTATTGGGTTAAGCGGCATCTCAAAGCGCATGAAATGGCGAGTAAAATGCACTATTAAACTTCTAGGGTAGGGCAAACAGATACCCGGTTAGATCATTTTATATTACGGTTAATATAAGAATTCAGCGTAATTCTATCACATTTCTTCAAATTACGTCGCTCCTATTTCAGATAGCGTACTGGGCTGGCCGGCATCTTAAAGCGCGTGGAATGGCGAGTAAAATGCACTATTAAACTTCTATGATAGGGCAATCAGTGACCCGATTAGATCATTTTATATTATAGTTAATTTAAGAATTCAGCGAAATTCTATCACATTTGATCAATTTACGTCGCTCCTATTTCAGATAGCGTATTGGGCTAAGCGGCATATCAAAGCGCATGAAATGGCGAGCAGAATGCACTATTAAACTTCTAGGGTAGGGCAAACAGAGACCCGATTAGATCATTTTGTACTATGGTTAATTTAAGAATTCAGCAAAATTCTATCACGTTTGTTCAATTTACGTCGCTCCTATTGCAGATAGCGTATTGGGTTAAGCGGCACCTCAAAGCGCATGAAATTGCGAGTAAAATGCACTATTAAACTTCTAGGGTAGAGCAAACAGGGACCCGATTAGATCATTTTATATTATGGTTAATTTGAGAATTCAGCGAAATTCTATCACATTTGTTCAATTTACGTCGCTCCTATTTCAGATAGCGTATTGGGCTAAGCGGCATCTCAAAGCGCATGAAATGGCGTGTAAAATGCACGATTAAACTTCTGGGGTAGGGCAAACAGAGCCCCGATTAGATCAGTTTATACTTTGGTTAATATAACAATTCAGCGAAATTCTATCACATTTGTTCAAGTTACGTCGCTCCTATTTCAGATAGCGTACTGGGCTAGGCGGCATCTTAAAGCGGGTGGAATGGCGAGTAGAATGCACTATTAAAATTCTATGGTAGGGCAAACAGAGACTCGATTAGATCATTTTATATTTTGGTTAACATAAGAATTCTGCGAAATTCTATCACATTTGTTCAACTTACGTCGCTCCTATTTCAGATAGCGTATTGGGCTAAGCGGCACCTCAAAGCGCATGAAATGGAGAGTGAAATGCACTATTAAACTTCTAGGGTAGGGCGAACAGAGACCCGATTGGATCATTTTACATTAAGGTTTATATAAGAATTCATGGAAATTCTATCACATTTGTTCAATTTACGTCGCTCCTATTTCAGATAGCGTATTGGGCTAAGCGGCCTGTCAAAGCGCATGAAATGATACGTAAAATGCGCTATTAAACTGCTAGGATAAGGCAAACGGAGACCCGATTAGTTCATTTTATATTACGGTTAATATAAGAATTCAGCGTAATTCTATCACATTTGTTCATCTTACGTCGCTCCTATTTCAGATAGCCTACTGACCTAGCCGGCATCTTAAAGCGCATGGAAGGGCGAGTAAAATGCACTACTAAACTTCTATGATAGAGCAATCAGAGACCCGATTAGATCATTTTATATTTTGTTTAATATAAGATTTCAGGGAAATTCTATCACATTTGTTCAATTTACGTCGCTCCTATTTCAGATAGCGTATTGGGCTAAGCGGCATCACAAAGCACATGAAATGGCGAACAAAACGCACTATTAAACTTCTAGGCTATGGCGAACAGAGATCAGATTAGATCATTTTATATTTTGGTTAACATAAGAATTCTGCGAAATTCTATCACATTTGTTCAATCTTCGTCGCTCCTATTTCAGATAGCTTATTGGGCTTAGCGGCATTTCAAAGCGCATGAAGTGACGAGTGAAATGCACTGTTAAACTTCTAGGGTATGGCAAGCAGAGACCCGATTAGATCATTTTATATTATGGTTAATTTAAGAATTCAGCGAAATTCTATCACATTTGTTCCATTTACGTCGCTCCAATTTCAGATAGCGTATTGGGCTAAGCGGCATCTCAAAGCGCATGAAATGGCGAATAAAATGCACTATTAAACTTCTAGGCTAGGGCGAACAGAGACCCGAGCCGATCATTTTACATTATGGTTAATAAAAGAATTCAGCGTAATTCTATCACATTTGTTCAACTTACGTCGCTCCTATTTCAGATAGCGTATTGGGCTAAGCGGCATCTCAAGGCGCATGAAATGGCGAGTGAAATGCACTATTAGACTTCTATGGTAGGGCGAACAGAGACCCGATTGGATCATTTTACATTAAGGTTAATATAAGAATTCACGGACATTCTATCACATTTGTTGAAGTTACGACGCTCCTATTTCAGATAGGGTACTGGGCTAGGCGACATCTCAAAGCGCGTGGAATGTCGAGTAAAATGCACTACTAATCTTCTATGATAGGGCAATCAGAGACCCGATTAGATCATTTTATATTTTGATTAATATAAGATTTCAGGGAAATTCTATCACATTTGTTCAATTTACGTCGCTCCTATTTCAGATAGCGTATTGGGCTAAGCCGGATCTCAAAGCGCATGAAATGGCGACTAAAATGCACTATTGAACTTCTAGGCTAGGGCGAACAGAGACCCGATTAGATCATTTTATATTATGGTTAATTTAAGAATTCAGCAAAATTCTATCACATTTGTTCAACTTACGTCGCTCCTATTTCAGATAGCGTACTGGGATAGACGGCAGCTTAAAGCGCGTGGAATGGCGAGTAAAATGCACTACTAAGCTTCTATGATAGGGCAATCAGAGACCCGATTAGATCATTTTATATTTTGTTTAATATAAGATTTCAGGGAAATAGTATCACATTTGTTCAATTTACGTCGCTCCTATTTCAGATAGCGTATTGGGCTAAGCGGCATCACAAAGCACATGAAATGGCGAACAAAACGCACTATTAAACTTCTAGGCTATGGCGAACAGAGATCAGATTAGATCATTTTATATTTTGGTTAACATAAGAATTCTGCGAAATTCTATCACATTTGTTCAATCTTCGTCGCTCCTATTTCAGATAGCTTATTGGGCTTAGCGGCATTTCAAAGCGCATGAAGTGACGAGTGAAATGCACTGTTAAACTTCTAGGGTATGGCAAGCAGAGACCCGATTAGATCATTTTATATTATGGTTAATTTAAGAATTCAGCGAAATTCTATCACATTTGTTCCATTTACGTCGCTCCAATTTCAGATAGCGTATTGGGCTAAGCGGCATCTCAAAGCGCATGAAATGGCGAATAAAATGCACTATTAAACTTCTAGGCTAGGGCGAACAGAGACCCGAGCCGATCATTTTACATTATGGTTAATAAAAGAATTCAGCGTAATTCTATCACATTTGTTCAACTTACGTCGCTCCTATTTCAGATAGCGTATTGGGCTAAGCGGCATCTCAAGGCGCATGAAATGGCGAGTGAAATGCACTATTAGACTTCTATGGTAGGGCGAACAGAGACCCGATTGGATCATTTTACATTAAGGTTAATATAAGAATTCACGGACATTCTATCACATTTGTTCAAGTTACGACGCTCCTATTTCAGATAGGGTACTGGGCTAGGCGACATCTCAAAGCGCGTGGAATGTCGAGTAAAATGCACTACTAATCTTCTATGATAGGGCAATCAGAGACCCGATTAGATCATTTTATATTTTGATTAATATAAGATTTCAGGGAAATTCTATCACATTTGTTCAATTTACGTCGCTCCTATTTCAGATAGCGTATTGGGCTAAGCCGGATCTCAAAGCGCATGAAATGGCGACTAAAATGCACTATTGAACTTCTAGGCTAGGGCGAACAGAGACCCGATTAGATCATTTTATATTATGGTTAATTTAAGAATTCAGCAAAATTCTATCACATTTGTTCAACTTACGTCGCTCCTATTTCAGATAGCGTACTGGGATAGACGGCAGCTTAAAGCGCGTGGAATGGCGAGTAAAATGCACTACTAAGCTTCTATGATAGGGCAATCAGAGACCCGATTAGATCATTTTATATTTTGTTTAATATAAGATTTCAGGGAAATAGTATCACATTTGTTCAATTTACGTCGCTCCTATTCCAGATAGCGTATTCGGCTAAGCGGCATCTAAAAGCGCATGAAATGACGAGTAAAATGCACTATTAAACTTCTAGGGTATCGCAAGCAGAGACACGATTAGATCATTTTATATTATGGTTAATTTAAGAATTCAGCAAAATTCTATCACATTCGTTCAATTTAGGTCGCTCCTATTTCAGATAGCGTATTGGGCTAAGCGGCATCTCAAAGCGCATGAAATGGCGAGTGAAATGCACTATAAGACTTCTATGGTAGGGCGAACAGAGACCAGATTAGATCATTTTACATTCTGGTTAATAAAATAATTCAGCGAAATTCTATCACATATGTTCAACGTTCGTCGCTCGTATTTCAGATTGCGTATTGAGCTATGCGGCATCTCGAAGCGCATGAAATGGCGAGTATAATGCACTATTAAACTTCTAGGATAAGGCAAACAGATACCCTATTAGATCATTTTATATTACGGTTAATATAAGAATACAGCAAAATTCTATCACATTTGTTCCATTTACGTCGCTCCAATTTCAGATAGCGTATTGGGCTAAGCGGCATCTCAAAGCGCATGAAATGGCGAATAAAATGCACTATTAAACTTCTAGGCTAGGGCGAACAGAGACGCGAGCAGATCATTTTACATTATGGTTAATAAAAGAATTCAGCGTAACTCTATCACATTTGTTCAACTTACGTCGCTCCTATTTCAGATAGCGTATTGGGCTAAGCGGCATCTCAAGGCGCATGAAATGGCGAGAGAAATGCACTATTAGACTTCTATGGTAGGGCGAACAGAGACCCGATTGGATCATTTTACATTAAGGTTAATATAAGAATTCACGGAAATTCTATCACATTTGTTCAATTTACGTCGCTCCTATTCCAGATAGCGCATTGGGCTAAGCGGCATCTCAAAGCGCATGAAATGGCGAGAAAAATGCGCTATTAAACTTCTAGGATAAGGTAAACAGAGACCCGATTAGATCATTTTATATTACGCTTAATATAAGAATTCAGCGTAATTCTATCACATTTGTTCAAGTTACGACGCTCCTATTTCAGATAGTGTACTGGGCTAGGCGGCATCTCAAAGCGCGTGGAATGGCGAGTAAAATGCACTACTAATCTTCTATGATAGGGCAATCAGAGACCCGATTAGATCATTTTATATTTAGATTAATATAAGATTTCAGGGAAATACTACCACATTTGTTCAATTTACGTCGCTCCTATTTCAGATAGCGTATTGGGCTAAGCCGGATCTCAAAGCGCATGAAATGGCGACTAAAATGCACTATTAAACTTCTAGGGTAGGGCAAACAGAGACCCGATTAGATCATTTTATGTTATGGTTAATTTAAGAATTCAGCAAAATTCTATCACATTTGTTCAACTTACGTCGCTCCTATTTCAGATAGCGTACTGGGCTAGGCGGCAGCTTAAAGCCCGTGGAATGGCGAGTAAAATGCACTACTAAACTTCTATGATAGGGCAATCAGAGACCCGATTAGATCATTTTATATTTTGTTTAATATAAGATTTCAGGGAAATAGTATCACATTTGTTCAATTTACGTCGCTCCTATTCCAGATACCGTATTCGGCTAAGCGGCATCTCAAAGCGCATGAAATGACGAGTAAAATGCACTATTAAACTTCTAGGTTGGGGCAAGCAGAGACCCGATGAGATCATTTTATATTATAGTTAATTTAAGAATTCAGCGAAATTCTATCACATTTGTTCAATTTACGTCGCTCCTATTTCAGATAGCGTATTGGGCTATGCGGCATCTTAAAGCGCTCGGAATGGCGAGTAAAATGCACTATTAAACTTCTATGCTAGGGCAATCAGAGACCCGATTAGATCATTTTACATTATGGTTAATAAAAGAATTCAGCGAAATTCTATCACATTTGTTCAACTTATGTCGCTCCAATTTCAGATAGCGTATTAGGCTAAGCGGCATCTCAAAGCGCATGAAATGAGGAGTAAAATGCACTATTAAAGTTCTAGGGTAGGGCAAACAGAGACCCGATTAGATCATTTTATATTATGGTTAATTTAAGAATCGAGCGAAATTCTATCACATTCGTGCAATTTACGTCGCTCCTATTTCAGATAGCGTATTGGGCAAAGCGGCATCTCAAAGCGCATGAAATGACGAGTAAAATGCACTATTAAACTTCTAGGGTAGGGCAAGCAGAGACCCGATTAGATCATTTTATATTAGGGTTAATATAAGAATTCAGCGTAATTCTATCACATTTGTTCATCTTACGTCGCTCCTATTTCAGATAGCCTACTGGGCTAGGCGGCATCTTAAAGCGCGTGGAAGGGCGAGTAAAATGCACTACTAAACTTCTATGATAGAGCAATCAGAGACCCGATTAGATCATATTATATTTTGTTTAATATAAGATTTCAGGGAAATTCTATCACATTTGTTCAATTTACGTCGCTCCTATTTCAGATAGCGTATTGGGCTAAGCGGCATCAGAAAGCACATGAAATGGTGAACAAAATGCACTATTAAACTTCTAGGCTATGGCGAACAGAGATCAGATTAGATCATTTTATATTTTGGTTAACATAAGAATTCTGCGAAATTCTATCACATTTGTTCTATTTACGTCGCTCCTATTTCAGATAGCTTATTGGGCTTAGCGGCATTTCAAAGCGCATGAAGTGACGAGTGAAATGCACTATTAAACTTCTAGGGTATGGCAAGCAGAGACCCGATTAGATCATTTTATATTATGGTTAATTTAAGAATTCAGCGAAATTCTATCACATTTGTTCCATTTACGTCGCTCCAATTTCAGATAGCGTATTGGGCTAAGCGGGATCTCAAAGCGCATGAAATGGCGAATAAAATGCACTATTAAACTTCTAGGCTAGGGCGAACAGAGACGCGAGCAGATCATTTTACATTATGGTTAATAAAAGAATTCAGCGTAACTCTATCACATTTGTTCAACTTACGTCGCTCCTATTTCAGATAGCGTATTGGGCTAAGCGGCATCTCAAGGCGCATGAAATGGCGAGAGAAATGCACTATTAGACTTCTATGGTAGGGCGAACAGAGACCCGATTGGATCATTTTACATTAAGGTTAATATAAGAATTCACGGAAATTCTATCACATTTGTTCAATTTACGTCGCTCCTATTCCAGATAGCGCATTGGGCTAAGCGGCATCTCAAAGCGCATGAAATGGCGAGAAAAATGCGCTATTAAACTTCTAGGATAAGGCAAACAGAGACCCGATTAGATCATTTTATATTACGCTTAATATAAGAATTCAGCGTAATTCTATCACATTTGTTCAAGTTACGACGCTCCTATTTCAGATAGTGTACTGGGCTAGGCGGCATCTCAAAGCGCGTGGAATGGCGAGTAAAATGCACTACTAATCTTCTATGATAGGGCAATCAGAGACCCGATTAGATCATTTTATATTTTGATTAATATAAGATTTCAGGGAAATACTACCACATTTGTTCAATTTACGTCGCTCCTATTTCAGATAGCGTATTGGGCTAAGCCGGATCTCAAAGCGCATGAAATGGCGACTAAAATGCACTATTAAACTTCTAGGGTAGGGCAAACAGAGACCCGATTAGATCATTTTATGTTATGGTTAATTTAAGAATTCAGCAAAATTCTATCACATTTGTTCAACTTACGTCGCTCCTATTTCAGATAGCGTACTGGGCTAGGCGGCAGCTTAAAGCCCGTGGAATGGCGAGTAAAATGCACTACTAAACTTCTATGATAGGGCAATCAGAGACCCGATTAGATCATTTTATATTTTGTTTAATATAAGATTTCAGGGAAATAGTATCACATTTGTTCAATTTACGTCGCTCCTATTCCAGATAGCGTATTCGGCTAAGCGGCATCTCAAAGCGCATGAAATGACGAGTAAAATGCGCTATTAAACTTCTAGGTTAGGGCAAGCAGAGACCCGATTAGATCATTTTATATTATGGTTAATTTAAGAATTCAGCAAAATTCTATCACATTCGTTCAATTTAGCTCGCTCCTATTTCAGATAGCGTATTGGGCTAAGCGGCATCTCAAAGCGCATGAAATGGCGAGTGAAATGCATTATAAGACTTCTATGGTAGGGCGAACAGAGACCAGATTAGATCGTTTTACATTATGGTTAATAAAAGAATTCAGCGAAATTCTATCACATTTGTTCAACTTATATCGCTCCAATTTCAGATAGCGTATTAGGCTAAGCGGCATCTCAAAGCGCATGAAATGACGAGTAAAATGCACTATTAAAGTTCTAGGGTAGGGCAAACAGAGACCCGATTAGATCATTTTATATTTTGATTAATATAAGATTTCAGGGAAATTCTATCACATTTGTTCAATTTACGTCGCTCCTATTTCAGATAGCGTATTGGGCTAAGCCGGATCTCAAAGCGCATGAAATGGCGAGTAAAATGCACTATTAAACTTCTAGGGTAGGGCAAACAGATACCCGGTTAGATCATTTTATATTACGGTTAATATAAGAATTCAGCGTAATTCTATCACATTTCTTCAAATTACGTCGCTCCTATTTCAGATAGCGTACTGGGCTAAGCGGCATATCAAAGCGCATGAAATGGCGAGCAGAATGCACTATTAAACTTCTAGGGTAGGGCAAACAGAGACCCGATTAGATCATTTTGTACTATGGTTAATTTAAGAATTCAGCAAAATTCTATCACGTTTGTTCAATTTACGTCGCTCCTATTGCAGATAGCGTATTGGGTTAAGCGGCACCTCAAAGCGCATGAAATTGCGAGTAAAATGCACTATTAAACTTCTAGGGTAGAGCAAACAGGGACCCGATTAGATCATTTTATATTATGGTTAATTTGAGAATTCAGCGAAATTCTATCACATTTGTTCAATTTACGTCGCTCCTATTTCAGATAGCGTATTGGGCTAAGCGGCATCTCAAAGCGCATGAAATGGCGTGTAAAATGCACGATTAAACTTCTGGGGTAGGGCAAACAGAGCCCCGATTAGATCAGTTTATACTTTGGTTAATATAACAATTCAGCGAAATTCTATCACATTTGTTCAAGTTACGTCGCTCCTATTTCAGATAGCGTACTGGGCTAGGCGGCATCTTAAAGCGGGTGGAATGGCGAGTAGAATGCACTATTAAAATTCTATGGTAGGGCAAACAGAGACTCGATTAGATCATTTTATATTTTGGTTAACATAAGAATTCTGCGAAATTCTATCACATTTGTTCAACTTACGTCGCTCCTATTTCAGATAGCGTATTGGGCTAAGCGGCACCTCAAAGCGCATGAAATGGAGAGTGAAATGCACTATTAAACTTCTAGGGTAGGGCGAACAGAGACCCGATTGGATCATTTTACATTAAGGTTTATATAAGAATTCATGGAAATTCTATCACATTTGTTCAATTTACGTCGCTCCTATTTCAGATAGCGTATTGGGCTAAGCGGCCTGTCAAAGCGCATGAAATGATACGTAAAATGCGCTATTAAACTGCTAGGATAAGGCAAACGGAGACCCGATCAGTTCATTTTATATTACGGTTAATATAAGAATTCAGCGTAATTCTATCACATTTGTTCATCTTACGTCGCTCCTATTTCAGATAGCCTACTGACCTAGCCGGCATCTTAAAGCGCATGGAAGGGCGAGTAAAATGCACTACTAAACTTCTATGATAGAGCAATCAGAGACCCGATTAGATCATTTTATATTTTGTTTAATATAAGATTTCAGGGAAATTCTATCACATTTGTTCAATTTACGTCGCTCCTATTTCAGATAGCGTATTGGGCTAAGCGGCATCACAAAGCACATGAAATGGCGAACAAAACGCACTATTAAACTTCTAGGCTATGGCGAACAGAGATCAGATTAGATCATTTTATATTTTGGTTAACATAAGAATTCTGCGAAATTCTATCACATTTGTTCAATTTTCGTCGCTCCTATTTCAGATAGCTTATTGGGCTTAGCGGCATCTCAAAGCGCATGAAGTGACGAGTGAAATGCACTATTAAACTTCTAGGGTAGGGCAAGCAGAGACCCGATTAGATCATTTTATATTATGGTTAATTTAAGAATTCAGCGAAATTCTATCACATTTGTTCCATTTACGTCGCTCCAATTTCAGATAGCGTATTGGGCTAAGCGGCATCTCAAAGCGCATGAAATGGCGAATAAAATGCACTATTAAACTTCTAGGCTAGGGCGAACAGAGACCCGAGCCGATCATTTTACATTATGGTTAATAAAAGAATTCAGCGTAATTCTATCACATTTGTTCAACTTACGTCGCTCCTATTTCAGATAGCGTATTGGGCTAAGCGGCATCTCAAGGCGCATGAAATGGCGAGTGAAATGCACTATTAGACTTCTATGGTAGGGCGAACAGAGACCCGATTGGATCATTTTACATTAAGGTTAATATAAGAATTCACGGACATTCTATCACATTTGTTCAAGTTACGACGCTCCTATTTCAGATAGGGTACTGGGCTAGGCGACATCTCAAAGCGCATGAAATGGCGACTAAAATGCACTATTGAACTTCTAGGCTAGGGCGAACAGAGACCCGATTAGATCATTTTATATTATGGTTAATTTAAGAATTCAGCAAAATTCTATCACATTTGTTCAACTTACGTCGCTCCTATTTCAGATAGCGTACTGGGATAGACGGCAGCTTAAAGCGCGTGGAATGGCGAGTAAAATGCACTACTAAACTTCTATGATAGGGCAATCAGAGACCCGATTAGATCATTTTATATTTTGTTTAATATAAGATTTCAGGGAAATAGTATCACATTTGTTCAATTTACGTCGCTCCTATTCCAGATAGCGTATTCGGCTAAGCGGCATCTAAAAGCGCATGAAATGACGAGTAAAATGCACTATTAAACTTCTAGGGTATCGCAAGCAGAGACACGATTAGATCATTTTATATTATGGTTAATTTAAGAATTCAGCAAAATTCTATCACATTCGTTCAATTTAGGTCGCTCCTATTTCAGATAGCGTATTGGGCTAAGCGGCATCTCAAAGCGCATGAAATGGCGAGTGAAATGCACTATAAGACTTCTATGGTAGGGCGAACAGAGACCAGATTAGATCATTTTATATTTTGGTTAATATAAGAATTCAGCGAAATTCTATCACATTTGTTCAATTTACGTCGCTCCTATTTCAGACAGCTTATTGGGCTTAGCGGCATCCCGAATCGCATGAAATGGCGAACAAAATGCACTATTAAACTTCTAGGCTAGGGCGAACAGAGACCAGATTAGATCATTTTATATTTTGGTTAATATAAGAATTCAGCCAAATTCTATCACATTTGTTCAATTTACGTCGCTCCTATTTCAGATAGCTTATTGGGCTAAGCGGCATCTCAAAGCGCATGAAATGACGAGTGAAATGCACTATTAAACTTCTAGGGTAGGGCAAACAGAGACCCGATTAGATCATTCTATATTATGGTTAATTTAAGAATTCAGCAAAATTCTATCACATTTGTTCAATTTACGTCGCTCCTATTTCGGATAGCGTACTGGGCTGGCCGGCATCTTAAACCGCGTGGAATGGCGAGTAAAATGCACTATTAAACTTCTATGATAGGGCAATCAGAGACCCGATTAGATTACTTTATATTTTGGTTAATATAAGGATTCAGGGAAATTCTATCACATTTGTTCAATTTACGTCGCTCCTATTTCAGATATCGTATTGGGCTTAGCGGCATCTCAAAGCGCATGAAATGACGAGTGAAATGCACTATTAAACTTCTAGGGTAGGGCGAACAGAGACCCGATTAGATCATTTTACATTAAGGTTAATATAAGTATTCAGGGAAATTCTACCACATTTGTTAAATTTACGTCGCTCCTATTTCAGATAGCGTATTGGGCTAAGCGGCATCTCAAAGCGCATGAAATGGAGAGTAAAATGCACTGTTAAGCTTGTAGGGTAGGGCAAACAGAGACCCGATTAGATCATTTCATATTATGGTTTATTTAAGAATTCAGAAAAATTCTATCACATTTGTTCAATTTACGTCGCTCCTATTTCAGATATCGTATTGGGCTAAGCGGCATCTCAAAGCGCATGAAATGACGAGTGAAATGCACTATTAAACTTCTAGGGTAGGGCGAACAGAGTCCCGATTAGATCACTTTACATTAAGGTTAATATAAGTATTCAGGGAGATTCTATCACATTTGTTCAATTTACGTCGCACCTATTTCAGACAGCGTACTGGGCTAGGCGGCATCTTAAAGCGTGTGGAATGGCGAGTAAAATGCACTATCAACCTTCTATGATAGGGCAATCAAAGACCAGACTAGATCATTTTATACTTTGGTTAATATAAGAATTCAGCGAAATTCTAGCACATTTGTTCAATTTACGTCGCTCCTATTTCAGATAGCGTATTGGGCTATGCGGCATCTCAAAGCGCATGAAATGACGAGTGAAATGCACTATTAAACTTCTAGGGTAGGGCGAACAGAGACCCGATTAGATCATTTTACATTAAGGTGAATATAAGAGCAGCGTAATTCTGTCACATTTGTTCAACTTACGTCGCTCCTATTTCAGATAGCGTACTGGGCTATGCGGCATCTCAAAGCGCATGAAATGACGAGTGAAATGCACTATTAAACATCTATGATAGGGTAAACAGAGACCCGATTAGATCATTTTATATTATGGTTAATTTAAGAATTCAGCCAAATTCTATCACATTTGTTCAACTTACGTCGCTCCTATTTCAGATAGCGTACTGGGCTAGGCAGCATCTTAAAGCGCGTGGAAGGGCGAGTAAAATGCACTATTAAACTTCTATGATAGGGCAATCAGAGTCCCGATTAGATCATTTTATATTTTGGTTAATATAAGAATGCAACGAAAATCTATCACAACTGTTCTATTTACGTCGCTCCTATTTCAGATAGCGTATTGGGCTAAGCGGCATCTCAAAGCGCATGAAATGGCGAGTGAAATGCACTATTAAACTTCTAGGATAAGGCAAACAGAGACCCGATTTGGTCATTTTATATTACGGTTAATATAAGAATTCAGAGTAATTCTATCACATTTGTTCAATTTACGTCGCTCCTATTTCAGATAGCTTATTGGGCTAAGAGGCATCTCAAAGCGCAAGAAATGGCGAGTAAAATGCACTGTTAAACTTCTAGGGTAGGGCAATCAGAGAGCCGATTAGATCATTTTACATTAAGGTTAATATAAGTATTCAGGGAAATTCTATCACATTTGTTCAATTTTCGTCGCTCCTATTTCAGATAGCGTATTGGGCTAAGCGCCATATCAAAGCGCATGAAATGGCGAGTAAAATGCACTATTAAACTTCTAGGGTAGGGCAAACAGAGACCCGATTAGATCATTTTATATTATGGTTAATTTAAGAATTCAGCCAAATTCTATCACATTTGTTCAATTTACGTCGCTCCTATTTCAGATAGCGTACTGGGCTAGGCGGAATCTTAAAGCGCGTGGATTGGCGAGTAAAATGCACTATTAAACTTCTATGATATGGCAATCAGAGACCCGATTAGATCATTTTATATTTTGGTTAATATAAGTATTCAGGGAAATTCTATCACATTTGTTCAATTTACGTCGCTCCTATTTCAGATAGCGTATTGGGCTAAGTGGCATCTCAAAGCGCATGAAATGGCGAGTAGAATGCACTGCTAAACTTGTAGGGTAGGGCAAACAGGGACCCGATTAGATCATTTTATATTGTCGTTAATTCAAGATGTCAGCAAAATTCTATCACATTTGTTCAATTTACGTCGCTCCTATTTCAGATATCGTATTGGGCTAAGCGGCATCTCAAAGCGCATGAAATGGCGAGTAAAATGCACTGCTAAACTTGTAGGGTAGGGCAAACAGGGACCCGATTAGATCATTTTATATTATCGTTAATTCAAGATGTCAGCAAAATTCTATCACATTTGTTCAATTTACGTCGCTCCAATTTCAGATAGCGTACTGGGCTCGGCGGCATCTTAAAGCGCATGAAATGACGAGTGAAATTCACTATTAAACTACTATGATAGGGCAATCAGAGACCCGACTATATCATTTTATATTTTGGTTAATATAAGAATTCAGCGAAATTCTATCACAATTGTTCAATTTACGTCGCTCCTATTTCAGATAGCGTATAGGGCTAAGCGGCATCTCAAAGCGCATGAAATGGCGAGTAAAATGCACTATTAATCTTCTAGGGTAAGGCAAACAGAGACCCGATTAGATCATTTTATAATACGGTTAATATAAGAATTCAGCGTAAGTCTATCACATTTGTTCAATTTACGTCGCTCCTATTTCAGATAGCTTATTGGGCTACGCGGCATCTCTAAGCGCATGAAATGACGAGTGAAATGCACTATTAATCTTCTAGGATAAGGCAATCAGAGTCCGGATTAGATCATTTTATATTTTGGTTAATATAAGAATTCAGCGAAATTCTATCACATTCGTTCAATTTACGTCGCTCCTATTTCAGATAGCGTATTGGGCTAAGCGCCGTCTCAAAGCGCATGAAATGGCGAGTAAAATGCACTATTAAACTTCTAGGGTAGGGCAAACAGAGACCCGTTTAGATCATTTTATATTATGGTTAATTTACGAATTCAGCAAAATTCTATCACATTTGTTCAATTTACGTCGCTCCTATTTCAGATAGCGTATTGGGCTAAGCGCCATCTCAAAGCGCATGAAATGGCGAGTAAAATGCACTATTAAACTTCTAGGGTAGGGCAAACAGAGACCCGATTAGATCATTTTATATTATGGTTAATTTTAAGAATTCAGCCAAATTCTATCACATTTGCTCAATTTACGTCGCTCCTATTTCAGATAGCGTACTGGGCTAGACGGAATCTTAAAGCGCGTGGATTGGCGAGTAAAATGCACTATTAAACTTCTATGATAGGGCAATCAGAGACCCGATTAGATCATTTTACATTAAGGTTAATATAAGTATTCAGGGAAATTCTATCACATTTGTTCAATTTACGCCGCTCCTATTTCAGTTAGCGTATTGGGCTAAGCGGCATCTCAAAGCGCATGAACTGGCGAGTAAAATGCACTGTTAAACATCTAGGGTAGGGCAAACAGAGACCCGATTAGATCATTTCATATTATGGTTTATTTAGGAATTCAGAAAAATTCTATCACATTTGTTCAATTTACGTCGCTCCTATTTCAGATAGCGTACTGGGCTAGGCGGAATCGTAAAGCGCGTGGATTGGCGAGTAAAATGCACTATTAAACTTCTTTGATAGGGCAATCAGAGACCCGATTATATCATTTTATATTTTGGTTAATATAAGAATTCAGCGAAATTCTATCACAATTGTTCTATTACGTCGCTCCTATTTCAGATAGCGTATTGGGCTAAGCGGCATCTCAAAGCGCATGAAATGGCGAGTGAAATGCACTATTAAACTTCTATGGTAGGGCGAACAGAGACCCGATTAGATCATTCTATATTATGGTTAATTTAAGAATTCAGCAAAATTCTATCACATTTGTTCAATTTACGTCGCTCCTATTTCGGATAGCGTACTGGGCTGGCCGGCATCTTAAACCGCGTGGAATGGCGAGTAAAATGCACTATTAAACTTCTATGATAGGGCAATCAGAGACCCGATTAGATTACTTTATATTTTGGTTAATATAAGGATTCAGGGAAATTCTATCACATTTGTTCAATTTACGTCGCTCCTATTTCAGATATCGTATTGGGCTAAGCGGCATCTCAAAGCGCATGAAATGACGAGTGAAATGCACTATTAAACTTCTAGGGTAGGGCGAACAGAGACCCGATTAGATCATTTTACATTAAGGTTAATATAAGTATTCAGGGAAATTCTACCACATTTGTTAAATTTACGTCGCTCCTATTTCAGATAGCGTATTGGGCTAAGCGGCATCTCAAAGCGCATGAAATGGAGAGTAAAATGCACTGTTAAGCTTGTAGGGTAGGGCAAACAGAGACCCGATTAGATCATTTCATATTATGGTTTACTTAAGAATTCAGAAAAATTCTATCACATTTGTTCAATTTACGTCGCTCCTATTTCAGATAGCTTATTGGGCTAAGAGGCATCTCAAAGCGCATGAAATGACGAGTGAAATGCACTATTAAACTTCTAGGATAAGGCAAACAGAGACCCGATTAGATCATTTTATATTACGGTTAATATAAGAATTCAGCGTAATTCTAACACATTTGTTCAATTTACGTCGCTCCTATTTCAGATAGCTTATTGGGCTAAGCGGCATCTCAAAGCGCATGAAATGACGAGTGAAATGCACTAGTAATCTTCTAGGATAGTGCGAACAGAGACCCGATTAGATCATTTTATATTACGGCTAATATAAGAATTCAGCGAAATTCTATCACATTTGTTCAATTTACGTCGCTCCTATTTCAGATAGCGTATTGGGCTGAGCGGCATCTCAAAGCGCATGAAATGGCGTGTAAAATGCACGATTAAACTTCTAGGGTAGGGCAAACAGAGACCCGATTAGATCATTTTATATTACGGTTAATATAATAATTGAGCGTAATTCTATCACATTTGCTCAACTTACGTCGCTCCTATTTCAGATAGCGTACTGGGCTATGCGGCATCTCAAAGCGCATGAAATGACGAGTGAAATGCACTATTAAACATCTATGATAGGGTAAACAGAGACCCGATTAGATCATTTTATATTATGGTTAATTTAAGAATTCAGCCAAATTCTATCACATTTGTTCAACTTACGTCGCTCCTATTTCAGATAGCGTACTGGGCTAGGCAGCATCTTAAAGCGCGTGGAAGGGCGAGTAAAATGCACTATTAAACTTCTATGATAGGGCAATCAGAGTCCCGATTAGATCATTTTATATTTTGGTTAATATAAGAATGCAACGAAAATCTATCACAACTGTTCTATTTACGTCGCTCCTATTTCAGATAGCGTATTGGGCTAAGCGGCATCTCAAAGCGCATGAAATGGCGAGTGAAATGCACTATTAAACTTCTAGGATAAGGCAAACAGAGACCCGATTTGGTCATTTTATATTACGGTTAATATAAGAATTCAGAGTAATTCTATCACATTTGTTCAATTTACGTCGCTCCTATTTCAGATAGCTTATTGGGCTAAGAGGCATCTCAAAGCGCAAGAAATGGCGAGTAAAATGCACTGTTAAACTTCTAGGGTAGGGCAATCAGAGAGCCGATTAGATCATTTTACATTAAGGTTAATATAAGTATTCAGGGAAATTCTATCACATTTGTTCAATTTTCGTCGCTCCTATTTCAGATAGCGTATTGGGCTAAGCGCCATATCAAAGCGCATGAAATGGCGAGTAAAATGCACTATTAAACTTCTAGGGTAGGGCAAACAGAGACCCGATTAGATCATTTTATATTATGGTTAATTTAAGAATTCAGCCAAATTCTATAACATTTGTTCAATTTACGTCGCTCCTATTTCAGATAGCGTACTGGGCTAGGCGGAATCTTAAAGCGCGTGGATTGGCGAGTAAAATGCACTATTAAACTTCTATGATATGGCAATCAGAGACCCGATTAGATCATTTTATATTTTGGTTAATATAAGTATTCAGGGAAATTCTATCACATTTGTTCAATTTACGTCGCTCCTATTTCAGATAGCGTATTGGGCTAAGTGGCATCTCAAAGCGCATGAAATGGCGAGTAGAATGCACTGCTAAACTTGTAGGGTAGGGCAAACAGGGACCCGATTAGATCATTTTATATTATCGTTAATTCAAGATGTCAGCAAAATTCTATCACATTTGTTCAATTTACGTCGCTCCTATTTCAGATATCGTATTGGGCTAAGCGGCATCTCAAAGCGCATGAAATGGCGAGTAAAATGCACTGCTAAACTTGTAGGGTAGGGCAAACAGGGACCCGATTAGATCATTTTATATTATCGTTAATTCAAGATGTCAGCAAAATTCTATCACATTTGTTCAATTTACGTCGCTCCTATTTCAGATAGCGTATTGGGCTAAGCGCCATCTCAAAGCGCATGAAATGGCGAGTAAAATGCACTATTAAACTTCTAGGGTAGGGCAAACAGAGACCCGATTAGATCATTTTATATTATGGTTAATTTAAGAATTCAGCCAAATTCTATCACATTTGCTCAATTTACGTCGCTCCTATTTCAGATAGCGTACTGGGCTAGACGGAATCTTAAAGCGCGTGGATTGGCGAGTAAAATGCACTATTAAACTTCTATGATAGGGCAATCAGAGACCCGATTAGATCATTTTACATTAAGGTTAATATAAGTATTCAGGGAAATTCTATCACATTTGTTCAATTTACGCCGCTCCTATTTCAGTTAGCGTATTGGGCTAAGCGGCATCTCAAAGCGCATGAACTGGCAAGTAAAATGCACTGTTAAACATCTAGGGTAGGGCAAACAGAGACCCGATTAGATCATTTCATATTATGGTTTATTTAGGAATTCAGAAAAATTCTATCACATTTGTTCAATTTACGTCGCTCCTATTTCAGATAGCGTACTGGGCTAGGCGGAATCGTAAAGCGCGTGGATTGGCGAGTAAAATGCACTATTAAACTTCTTTGATAGGGCAATCAGAGACCCGATTAGATCATTTTATATTTTGTTTAATATAAGATTTCAGGGAAATTCTATCACATTTGTTCAATTTACGTGGCTCCTATTTCAGATAGCGTATTGGGCTAAGCGGCAACTGAAAGGGCATGAAATGACGAGTGCAATGCACTATTAAACTTCTAGGCTAGGGCGAACAGAGACCCGATTAGATCATTTTACATTCTGGTTAATAAAATAATTCAGCGAAATTCTATCACATTTGTTCCACTTTCGTTGCTCCTATTTCAGATAGCGTATTGGGTTAAGCGGCATCTGAAAGCGCATGAAATGGCGAGTAAAATGCACTATTAAACTTCTAGGGTAGGGCAAACAGAGACCCGATTAGATCATTTTATATTATGGTTAATCTAAGAATTCAGCAAAATTCTATCACATTTGTTCAATTTACGTCGCTCCTATTTCGGATAGCGTACTGGGCTGGCCGGCATCTTAAACCGCGTGGAATGGCGAGTAAAATGCACTATTAAACTTCTATGATAGGGCAATCAGAGACCCGATTAGATTATTTTATATTTTGGTTAATATAAGGATTCAGGGAAATTCTATCACATTTGTTCAATTTACGTCGCTCCTATTTCAGATATCGTATTGGACTAAGCGGCATCTCAAAGCGCATGAAATGACGAGTGAAATGCACTATTAAACTTCTAGGGTAGGGCGAACAGAGTCCCGATTAGATCATTTTACATTAAGGTTAATATAAGTATTCAGGGAGATTCTATCACATTTGTTCAATTTACGTCGCTCCTATTTCAGACAGCGTACTGGGCTAGGCGGCATCTTAAAGCGTGTGGAATGGCGAGTAAAATGCACTATCAACCTTCTATGATAGGGCAATCAAAGACCAGACTAGATCATTTTATACTTTGGTTAATATAAGAATTCAGCGAAATTCTAGCACATTTGTTCAATTTACGTCGCTCCTATTTCAGATAGCGTATTGGGCTATGCGGCATCTCAAAGCGCATGAAATGATGAGTGAAATGCACTATTATACATCTAGGGTAGGGTGAACAGAGACCCGAAGAGATCATTTTACATTAAGGTGAATATAAGAATGCAGCGTAATTCTGTCACATTTGTTCAACTTACGTCGCTCCTATTTCAGATAGCGTATTGGGTTAAGCGTCATCTCAAAGCGCATGAAATGACGAGTGAAATGCACTATTAAACTTCTAGGGTAGGGCGAACAGAGACCCGATTAGATCATTTTACATTAAGGTTAATATAAGTATTCAGCGAGATTCTATCACATTTGTTCAATTTACGTCGCTCCTATTTCAGATAGCGTACTGGGCTAGGCGGCATCTTAAAGCGGGTGGAATGGCGAGGAGAATGCACTATTAAAATTCTATGGTAGGGCAAACAGAGACTCGATTAGATCATTTTACATTAATGTTAATAAAAGAATTCAGCGAAATTCTATCACATTTGTTCAACATACGTCGCTCCTATTTCAGATACTGTATTGGGCTAAGCGGCACCTCAAAGCGCATGAAATGGCGTGTGAAATGCACTATTAGACTTCTATGGTAGGGCGAACAGAGACCCGATTGGATCATTTTACATTAAGGTTTATATAAGAATTCACGGAAATTCTATCACATTTGTTCAATTTACGTCGCTCCTATTTCAGATAGCGTATTGGGCTAAGCGGCCTCTCAAAGCGCATGAAATGGCGCGTAAAATGCGCTGTTAAACTTCTAGGATAAGGCAAACGGAGACCCGATTAGTTCATTTTATATTACGGTTAATATAAGAATTCAGCGTAATTCTATCACATTTGTTCAATTTACGTCGCTCCTATTTCAGATAGCTTATTGGGCTTAGCGGCATCTCAAAGCGCATGAAGTAGCGAGTGAAATGCACTATTAAACTTCTAGGGTAGGGCAAGCAGAGACCCGATTAGATCATTTTATATTACGGTTAATATAAGAATTCAGCGTAATTCTATCACATTTGTTCAACGTACGTCGCTCCTATTTCAGATAGCGTACTGTGCTAGGCTGCATCTTAAAGCGCGTGGAATGGCGGGTAAAATGCACTATTAAACTTCTATGATAGGGCTAGCAGAGACCCGATTAGATCATTTTATATTACGGTTAATATAAGAATTCAGCGTAATTCTATCACATTTGTTCAACTTACGTCGCTCCTATTTCAGATAGCGTACTGGGCTAGGCGGCATCTTAAAGCGCACGAAATGGCGAGTGAAATGCACTATTAAACTTCTAGGGTAGGGCTATCGGAGACCCGATTAGATCATTTTACATTAAGGTTAATATAAGTATTCCGGGAAATTCTATCACATTTGTTCAATTTACGTCGCTCCTATTTCAGATAGCGTATTGGGCTAAGCGGCATCTCAAAGAGCATGCAATGGCGAGTAAAATGCACTGTAAAACTTCTAGGGTAGGGCAAACAGAGACCCGATTAGATCATTTCATATTATGGTTTATTTAAGAATTCAGAAAAATTCTATCACATTTGTTCAATTTACGTCGCTGATATTTCAGATAGCGTATTGCGCTAAGCGGCATCTCAATGCGGATGAAATGGCGAGTAAAATGCACTATTAAACTTCTAGGATAAGGCAAACAGAGACCCGATTCGTTCATTTTATATTACGGTTAATATAAGAATTCAGCGTAATTCTATCACATTTGTTCAACGTACGTCGCTCCTATTTCAGATAGCGTACTGGGCTAGGCGGCATCTTAAAGCGCGTGGAATGGCGGGTAAAATGCACTATTAAACTTCTATGATAGGGCTATCAGAGACCCGATTAGATCATTTTATATTTTGGTTAATATAAGAATTCAGCGAAATTCTATCACATTTGTTCAACTTACGTCGCTGCTATTTCAGATAGCGTATTGGGCTAAGCGGCATCTCAAAGCGCATGAACTGACGAGTGAAATGCACTATTAATCTTCAAGGGTAGGGCGAACAGAGACCCGATTAGAACATTTTACATTAAGGTTAATATAAGAATTCAGCCAAATTCTATCACATTTGTTCAATTTACGTCGCTCCTATTTCAGATAGCTTATTGGGCTAAGCGGCATCTCAAAGCGCATGAAATGACGAGTGAAATGCACTATTAAACTTCTAGGGTAGGGCAAACAGAGACCGGATAAGATCATTTTATATTATGGTTAATTTAAGAATTCAGCGAAACTCTATCATATTTGTTCAATTCACGTCGCTCCTATTTCAGATAGCGTATTGGTCTAAGCGGCATCTCAATGCGCATGAAATGGCGAGTAAAATGCACTATTAATCTTCTAGGGTAAGGCAAACAGAGCCCCGATTAGATCATTTTATAATACGGTTAATATAAGAATTCAGCGTAAGTCTATCACATTTGTTCAATTTACGTCGCTCCTATTTCAGATAGCTTATTGGGCTAAGCGGCATCTCAAAGCGCATGAAATGGCGAGTAAAATGCACTGCCAAACTTGTAGGGTAGGGCAAACAGGGACCCGATTAGATCATTTTATATTATCGTTAATTCAAGATGTCAGCAAAATTCTATCACATTTGTTCAATTTACGTCGCTCCAATTTCAGATAGCGTACTGGGCTAGGCGGCATCTTAAAGCGCGTGAAATGGCGAGTAAAATGCACTATTAAACTTCAATGATAGGGCAAACAGAGACCCGATTAGATCATTTTATATTTTGGTTTATATAAGAATTGAGCGAAATTCTATCACATGTGTCCAATTTACGTCGCTCCTATTGCAGATATCGTATTGGGCTAAGTGGCATCTCAAAGCGCATGAAATGGCGAGTAAAATGCACTTCTAAACTTCTAGGGTAGGCCGAACAAAGACCCGATTAGATCATTTTACATTAAGGTTAATTTAAGAATTCAGCCAAATTCTATCACATTTGTTCAATTTACGTCGCTCCTATTTCAGATAGCGTACTGGGCTAGGCGGAATCTGAAAGCGCGTGGATTGGCGAGTAAAATGCACTATTAAACTTCTATGATATGGCAAACAGAGACCCGATTAGATCATTTTATATTATGGTTAATTTAAGTATTCAGGGAAATTCTATCACATTTGTTCAATTTACGTCGCTCCTATTTCAGATAGCGTATTGGGCTAAGCGCCATATCAAAGCGCATGAAATGGCGAGTAAAATGCACTATTAAACTTCTAGGGTAAGGCAAACAGAGACCCGATTAGATCATTTTATATATGGTTAATTTAAGAATTCAGCCAAATTCTATCACATTTGTTCAATTTACGT
The DNA here is from genome assembly GCA_916610135.2 of Macropis europaea. Lineage (NCBI taxonomy): Eukaryota > Metazoa > Arthropoda > Insecta > Hymenoptera > Melittidae > Macropis > Macropis europaea. The sequence continues at coordinate 102,027 of CAKAJE020000527.1, read as the reverse complement.
CGCTACTATTTCAGATAGCGTATTGGGCTAAGCGCCATCTCAAAGCGCATGAAATGGCGAGTAAAATGCACTATTAAACTTCTAGGGTAGGGCAAACAGAGACCCGATTAGATCATTTTATATTATCGTTAATTTAAAAATTCAGCGTAATTCTATCACATTTTATCAATTTACGACGTTCCTATTTCAGCTAGCGTACTGGGCTAGGCGGAATCGTAAAGCGCGTGGATTGGCGAGTAAAATGCACTATCAAACTTCTTTGATACGGCAATCAGAGACCCGATTAGATCATTTTATATTTTGGTTAATATAAGAATTCAGCGAAATTCTATCACAATTGTTCTATTTACGTCGCTCCTATTTCAGATAGCGTATTGGGCTAAGCGGCATCTCAAAGCGCATGAAATGGCGAGTGAAATGCACTATTAAACTTCTAGGATAAGGCAAACAGAGACCCGATTTGGTCATTTTATATTACGGTTAATATAAGAATTCAGAGTAATTCTACCACATTTGTTCAATTTACGTCGCTGATATTTCAGATAGCGTATTAGGCTAAGCGGCATCTCAAAGCGCAAGAAATGGCGAGTAAAATGCACTGTTAAACTTCTATGATAGGGCAAACAGAGACCCGATTAGATCATTTTATATTATGGTTAATTTAAGAATTCAGCGAAATTCTCACATTTGTTCAATTTACGTCGCTCCTATTTCAGATAGCGTATAGGGCTAAGCGGCATCTCTAATCGCATGAAATGGCGAGTAAAATGCACTATTAAACTTCTGGGGTAAGGCAAACAGAGACCCGATTAGATCATTTTATATTATGGTTAATTTAAGAATTCAGCCAAATTCTATCACATTTGTTCAATTTACGTCGCTCCTATTTCAGATAGCGCATTGGGCTAAGCGGCATCTCAAAGCGCATGAAATGGCGAGTAAAATGCACTGTTAAACATCTAGGGTAGGGCAAACAGAGACCCGATTAGATCCTTTCATATTATGGTTTATTTAAGAATTCAGAAAAATTCTATCACCTTTGTTCAATTTACGTCGCTCCTATTTCAGATAGCGTATTGGGCTAAGCTGCATCTCAAAGCGCATGAAATGGCGATTAGAATGCGCTGTTAAACTTCTAGGGTAGGGCAAACGGAGACCCGATTAGATCATTTTATATTATGGTTAATTTAAGAATTCAGCCAAATTCTATCACATTTGTTCAATTTACGTCGCTCCTATTTCAGATAGCGTACTGGGCTAGGCGGAATCGTAAAGCGCGTGGATTGGCGAGTAAAATGCACTATTAAACTTCTTTGATAGGGCAATCAGAGACCCGATTAGATCATTTTATATTCTGGTTAATTTAAGAATTCAGCGAAATTCTATCACAATTGTTCTATTTACGTCGCTCCTATTTCAGATAGCGTATTGGGCTAAGCGGCATCTCAAAGCGCATGAAATGGCGAGTGAAATGCACTATTAAACTTCTATGGTAGGGCGAACAGAGACCCGATTAGATCATTTTACATTAAGGTTAATATAAGTATTCAGCGAGATTCTCTCACATTTGTTCAATTTACGTCGCTGATATTTCAGATAGCGTCTTGGGCTAAGCGGCATCTCAAAGAGCATGAAATGGCGAGTGAAATGCACTGTTAAACTTCTAGGGTAGGGCAAACAGAGACCCGATTAGATCATTTCATATTATGGTTTATTTAAGAATTCAGAAAAATTCTATCACATTTGTTCAATTTACGTCGCTCCTATTTCAGATAGCGTATTGGGCTAAGCGGCATCTCAAAGCGCATGAAATGACGAGTGAAAGGCACTATTAAACTTCTAGGGTAGGGCGAACAGAGAACCGATTAGATCATTTTACATTAAGGTTAATATAAGAATTCAGGGAAATTCTATCACGTTTTTCAATTTACGTCGCTCCTATTTCAGATAGCGTATTGGGCTAAGCGGCATCTCAAAGCGCAAGAAATGGCGAGTAAAATGCACTGTTAAACTTCTAGGGTAGGGCAAACGGCGACCCGATAAGATCATTTTATTTTATGGTTAATTTAAGAATTCAGCGAAACTCTATCATATTTGTTCAATTTACGTCGCTCCTATTTCAGATAGCGTATTGGGCTAAGCGGCAGCTCAATGCGCATGAAATGGCGAGTAAAATGCACTATTAAACTTCTAGGATAAGGCAAACAGAGACCCGATTAGATCATTTTATATTACGGTTAATATAAGAATTCAGCGTAATTCTATCACATTTTATCAACTTACGTCGCTCCTATATCAGATAGCGTACTGGGCTCGGCGGCATCTTAAAGCGCAAGAAATGGCGAGTAAAATGCACTATTAAACTTCTAGGGCAGGGCAAACAGAGACCCGATTAGATCATTTTATATTACGGTTAATATAAGAATTCAGCGTAATTCTATCACATTTGTTCAACTTACGTCGCTCCTATTTCAGATAGCGTACTGGGCTAGGCGGCATCTTAAAGCGCGTGGAAGGGTGAGTAAAATGCACAACTAAACTTATAGGGTAGGGCAAACAGAGACCCGATTAGATCATATTATATTATGGTTAATTTAAGAATTCAGCAAAATTCTATCACATTTGTTCAATTTACAACGCTCCTATTTCAGATATCGTATTGGGCTAAGCGGCAACTCAAAGCGCATGAAATGACGAGTGAAATGCAGTATTAAACTTCTAGGGTAGGGCGAACAGAGACCCGATTAGATCATTTTACATTAAGGTTAATATAAGAATTCAGCGAAATTCTATCACATTTGTTCAATTTACGTCGCTCCTATTTCAGATAGCTTATTGGGCTAAGCGGCATCTCAAAGCGCATGAAATGGCGAGTGAAATGCACTATTAGACTTCTAGTGTAGGGCGAACAAAGACCCGATTAGATCATTTTACATTAAGGTGTATATAAGAATTCAGGGAAATTCTATCACATTTGTTCAATTTACGTCGCTCCTATTTCAGATAGCGTATTGGGCTAAGCGCCATCTCAAAGCGCATGAAATGGCGAGCAAAGTGCACTATTAAACTTCTAGGGTAGGGCAAACAGAGACCCGATTAGATAATTTTATATTACGGTTAATATAATAATTGAGCGTAATTCTATCACATTTGTTCAACTTACGTCGCTCCTATTTCAGATAGCGTACTGGGCTAGGCGGCATCTCAAAGCGCATGAAATGACGAGTGAAATGCACTATTAAACATCTATGATAGGGCAAACAGAGACCCGATTAGATCAATTGATATTATGGTTAATTTAAGAATTCAGCGAAATTCCATCACATTTGTTCAATGGACGTCGCTCCTATTGCAGATAGCGTATTGGGCTAAGCGGCATCTCAAAGCGCATGAAATGGCGAGTAAAATGCACTATTAAACTTCTAGGGTAAGGCAAACAGAGACCCGATTAGATCATTTTATATTATGGTTAATTTAAGAATTCAGCGAAATTCTCACATTTGTTCAATTTACGTCGCTCCTATTTCAGATAGCGTATAGGGCTAAGCGGCATCTCTAATCGCATGAAATGGCGAGTAAAATGCACTATTAAACTTCTGGGGTAAGGCAAACAGAGACCCGATTAGATCATTTTATATTATGGTTAATTTAAGAATTCAGCCAAATTCTATCACATTTGTTCAATTTACGTCGCTCCTATTTCAGATAGCGCATTGGGCTAAGCGGCATCTCAAAGCGCATGAAATGGCGAGTAAAATGCACTGTTAAACATCTAGGGTAGGGCAAACAGAGACCCGATTAGATCCTTTCATATTATGGTTTATTTAAGAATTCAGAAAAATTCTATCACCTTTGTTCAATTTACGTCGCTCCTATTTCAGATAGCGTATTGGGCTAAGCTGCATCTCAAAGCGCATGAAATGGCGATTAGAATGCGCTGTTAAACTTCTAGGGTAGGGCAAACGGAGACCCGATTAGATCATTTTATATTATGGTTAATTTAAGAATTCAGCCAAATTCTATCACATTTGTTCAATTTACGTCGCTCCTATTTCAGATAGCGTACTGGGCTAGGCGGAATCGTAAAGCGCGTGGATTGGCGAGTAAAATGCACTATTAAACTTCTTTGATAGGGCAATCAGAGACCCGATTAGATCATTTTATATTCTGGTTAATTTAAGAATTCAGCGAAATTCTATCACAATTGTTCTATTTACGTCGCTCCTATTTCAGATAGCGTATTGGGCTAAGCGGCATCTCAAAGCGCATGAAATGACGAGTGAAAGGCACTATTAAACTTCTAGGGTAGGGCGAACAGAGAACCGATTAGATCATTTTACATTAAGGTTAATATAAGAATTCAGGGAAATTCTATCACGTTTTTCAATTTACGTCGCTCCTATTTCAGATAGCGTATTGGGCTAAGCGGCATCTCAAAGCGCAAGAAATGGCGAGTAAAATGCACTGTTAAACTTCTAGGGTAGGGCAAACGGCGACCCGATAAGATCATTTTATTTTATGGTTAATTTAAGAATTCAGCGAAACTCTATCATATTTGTTCAATTTACGTCGCTCCTATTTCAGATAGCGTATTGGGCTAAGCGGCAGCTCAATGCGCATGAAATGGCGAGTAAAATGCACTATTAAACTTCTAGGATAAGGCAAACAGAGACCCGATTAGATCATTTTATATTACGGTTAATATAAGAATTCAGCGTAATTCTATCACATTTTATCAACTTACGTCGCTCCTATATCAGATAGCGTACTGGGCTCGGCGGCATCTTAAAGCGCAAGAAATGGCGAGTAAAATGCACTATTAAACTTCTAGGGCAGGGCAAACAGAGACCCGATTAGATCATTTTATATTACGGTTAATATAAGAATTCAGCGTAATTCTATCACATTTGTTCAACTTACGTCGCTCCTATTTCAGATAGCGTACTGGGCTAGGCGGCATCTTAAAGCGCGTGGAAGGGTGAGTAAAATGCACAACTATACTTATAGGGTAGGGCAAACAGAGACCCGATTAGATCATATTATATTATGGTTAATTTAAGAATTCAGCAAAATTCTATCACATTTGTTCAATTTACAACGCTCCTATTTCAGATATCGTATTGGGCTAAGCGGCAACTCAAAGCGCATGAAATGACGAGTGAAATGCAGTATTAAACTTCTAGGGTAGGGCGAACAGAGACCCGATTAGATCATTTTACATTAAGGTTAATATAAGAATTCAGCGAAATTCTATCACATTTGTTCAATTTACGTCGCTCCTATTTCAGATAGCTTATTGGGCTAAGCGGCATCTCAAAGCGCATGAAATGGCGAGTGAAATGCACTATTAGACTTCCAGTGTAGGGCGAACAAAGACCCGATTAGATCATTTTACATTAAGGTGTATATAAGAATTCAGGGAAATTCTATCACATTTGTTCAATTTACGTCGCTCCTATTTCAGATAGCGTATTGGGCTAAGCGCCATCTCAAAGCGCATGAAATGGCGAGCAAAGTGCACTATTAAACTTCTAGGGTAGGGCAAACAGAGACCCGATTAGATAATTTTATATTACGGTTAATATAATAATTGAGCGTAATTCTATCACATTTGTTCAATTTACGTTGCTCCTATTTCAGATAGCGTATTGGGCTAAGCGGCATCTCAAAGCGCATGAAATGGCGAGTGAAATGCACTATTAAACTTCTAGGATAAGGCAAACAGAGACCCGATTTGGTCATTTTATATTACGGTTAATATAAGAATTCAGAGTAACTCTATAACATTTGTTCAGTTTACGTCGCTCCTATTTCAGATAGCTTATTGGGCTAAGCGCCATCTCAAAGCGCATGAAATGGCGAGCAAAATGCACTGCTAAACTTGTAGGGTGGGGCAAACAGAGACCCGATTAGATCATTTTATATTATGGTTAATTTAAGATGTCAGCAAAATTCTGTCACATTTGTTCAATTTACGTCGCTCCAATTTCAGATAGCGTACTGGGCTAGGCGGCATCTTAAAGCGCGTGGAATGGCGAGCAAAATGCACTATTAAACTTCTATGATAGGGCAATCAGAGACCCGACTAGATCATTTTATATTTTGGTTAATATAAGAATTCAGCGTAATTCTACCACATTTGTTCAATTTACGTCGCTGATATTTCAGATAGCGTATTGGGCTAAGCGGCATCTCAAAGCGCAAGAAATGGCGAGTAAAATGCACTGTTAAACTTCTAGGGTAGGGCAAACGGCGACCCGATAAGATCATTTTATTTTATGGTTAATTTAAGAATTCAGCGAAACTCTATCATATTTGTCCAATTTACGTCGCTCCTATTTCAGATAGCGTATTGGGCTAAGCGGCAGCTCAATGCGCATGATATGGCGAGTAAAATGCACTATTAAACTTCTAGGATAAGGCAAACAGAGACCCGATTAGATCATTTTATATTACGGTTAATATAAGAATTCAGCGTAATTCTATCACATTTTATCAACTTACGTCGCTCCTATATCAGATAGCGTACTGGGCCCGGCGGCATCTTAAAGCGCAAGAAATGGCGAGTAAAATGCACTATTAAACTTCTAGGGTGGGGCAAACAGAGACCCGATTAGATCATTTTATATTACGGTTAATATAAGAATTCAGCGTAATTCTATCACATTTGTTCAACTTACGTCGCTCCTATTTCAGATAGCGTACTGGGCAAGGCGGCATCTTAAAGCGCGTGGAAGGGTGAGTAAAATGCACTACTAAACTTATAGGGTAGGGCAAACAGAGACCCGATTAGGTCATATTATATTATGGTTAATTTAAGAATTCATCAAAATTCTATCACATTTGTTCAATTTACATCGCTCCTATTTCAGATATCGTATTGGGCTAAGCGGCAACTCAAAGCGCATGAAATGACGAGTGGAATGCAGTATTAAACTTCTAGGGTAGGGCGAACAGAGACCCGATTAGATCATTTTACATTAAGGTTAATATAAGAATTCAGCGCAATTCTATCACATTTGTTCAATTTACGTCGCTCCTATTTCAGATAGCTTATTGGCCTAAGCGGCATCTCAAAGCGCATGAAATGCCGAGTGAAATGCACTATTAAACTTCTAGGGTAGGGCCAACAAAGACCCGATTAGATCATTTTACATTAAGGTTAATTTAAGAATTCAGCGAAATTCCATCACATTTGTTCAATGGACGTCGCTCCTATTGCAGATAGCGTATTGGGCTAAGCGGCATCTAAAAGCGCATGAAATGGCGAGTAAAATACACCATTAAACTTCTAGGGTAAGGCAAACAGAGACCCGATTAGATCATTTTATATTACGGTTAATATAAGAATTCAGCGTAATTCTATCACATTTGTTCAACTTACGTCGCTCCTATTTCAGATAGCGTAGTGGGCTAGGCGGCATCTTAAAGCGCGTGGAAGGGCGAGTAAAATGCACTACTAAGCTTTTATGATAGGGCAATCAGAGTCCCGATTAGATCATTTTATATTTTGGTTAATATAAGAATTCAACGAAATTCTATCACATTTGTTCAATTTACGTTGCTCCTATTTCAGATAGCGTATTGGGCTAAGCGGCATCTCAAAGCGCATGAAATGACGAGTGAAAGGCACTATTAAACTTCTAGGGTAGGGCGAACAAAGACCCGATTAGATCATTTTACATTAAGGTGTATATAAGAATTCAGGGAAATTCTATCACATTTGTTCAATTTACGTCGCTCCTATTTCAGATAGCGTATTGGGCTAAGCGCCATCTCAAACCGCATGAAATGGCGAGCACAGTGCACTATTAAACTTCTAGGGTGGGGCAAACAGAGACCCGATTAGATAATTTTATATTACGGTTAATATAATAATTGAGCGTAATTCTATCACATTTGTTCAACTTACGTCGCTCCTATTTCAGATAGCGTACTGGGCTAGGCGGCATCTCAAAGCGCATGAAATGACGAGTGAAATGCACTATTAAACATCTATGATAGGGCAAACAGAGAGCCGATTAGATCATTTGATATTATGGTTAATTTAAGAATTCAGCGATATTCTATCACATTTGTTCAATGGACGTCGCTCCTATTGCAGATAGCGTATTGGGCTAAGCGGCATCTCAAAGCGCATGAAATGGCGAGTAAAATGCACTATTAAACTTCTAGGGTAAGGCAAACAGAGACCCGATTAGATGATTTTATATTACGGTTAATATAAGAATTCAGCGTAATTCTATCACATTTGTTCAACTTACGTCGCTCCGATTTCAGGTAGCGTACTGGGCTAGGCGGCATCTTAAAGCGCGTGGATTGGCGAGTGAAATGCACTATTACTCTTCTAAGGTAGGGGGAACAGAGACCCGATTAGATCATTTTACATTAAGGTTAATATAAGTATTCAGGGAAATTCTATCACATTTGTTCAATTTATGTCGCTCCTATTTCAGATAGCGTATTGGGCTAAGCGGCATCTCAAAGCCCATGAAATGGCGAGTAAAATGCACTGTTAAACTTCTAGGGTCGGGCAAACAGAGACCCGATTAGATCATTTCATATTTTGGTTAATATAAGAATTCAGAAAAATTCTATCACATTTGTTCAATTTACGTCGCTCCTATTTCAGATAGCGTATTGGGCTAAGCGGCATCTCAAAGCGCATGAAATGGCGAGTAAAATGCACTATTAAACTTCTAGGGTAGGGCAAACAGAGACCCGATTAGATCATTTTATATTATGGTTAATTTAAGAATTCAGCCAAATTCTATCACATTTGTTCAATTTACGTCGCTCCTATTTCAGATAGCGTACCGGGCTAGGCGCAATCTTAAAGCGCGTGGATTGGCGAGTAAAATGCACTATTAAACTTCTGTGATATGGCAATCAGAGACCCGATTAGATCATTTTATATTTTGGTTAATATAAGAATTCAGGGAAATTCTATCACATTTGTTCAATTTACGTCGCTCCTATTTCAGATAGCGTATTGGGCTAAGCGGCATCTCAAAGCGCATGAAATGGCGAGTAAAATGCACTGCTAAACTTGTAGGGTAGGGCAAACAGAGACCCGATTAGATCATTTTATATTACGGTTAATATAAGAATTCAGCGTAATTCTATCACATTTGTTCAACTAACGTCGCTCCTACTTCAGATAGCGTACTGGGCGCGGCGGCATCTTAAAGCGCAAGAAATGGCGAGTAAAATGCACTATTAAACTTCTAGGGTAGGGCAAACAGAGACCCGATAAGATGATTTTATATTATGGTTAATATAAGAATTCAGCGAAACTCTATCATATTTGTTCAATTTACGTCGCTCCTATTTCAGATAGCGTATTCGGCTAAGCGGCATCTCAATGCGCATGAAATGCGAGTAAAATGCACTACTAAACTTCTATGATAGGGCAATCAGAGTCCCGTTTAGATCATTTTATATTTTGTTTAATATAAGATTTCAGGGAAATTCTATCACATTTGTTCAATTTACGTCGCTCCTATTTCAGATAGCGTATTGGGCTAAGCGGCATCTCAAATCACATGAAATGGCGAGCAAAATGCACCATTAAACATCTAGGGTAAGGCAAACAGAGACCCGATTAGATCATTTTATATTATGGTTAATTTAAGAATTCCGCCGAATTCTATCTCATTTGTTCCATTTACGTCGCTACTATTTCAGATAGCGTATTGGGCTAAGCGCCATCTCAAAGCGCATGAAATGGCGAGTAAAATGCACTATTAAACTTCTAGGGTAGGGCAAACAGAGACCCGATTAGATCATTTTATATTATGGTTAATTTAAGAATTCAGCCAAATTCTATCACATTTGTTCAATTTACGTCGCTCCTATTTTAGATAGCGTACTGTACTAGGCGGAATCTTAAAGCGCGTGGATTGGCGAGTAAAATGCACTTTTAAACTTGTATGATAGGGCAATCAGAGACCCGATTAGATCATTTTATATTTTGGTTAATGTATGAATTCAGCGAAATTCTATCACAATTGTTCTATTTACGTCGCTCCTATTTCAGATAGCGTATTGGGCTAAGCGGCATCTCAAAGCGCATGAAATGGCGAGTAAAATGCACTGTTAAACATCTAGGGTAGGGCAAACAGAGACCCGATTAGATCATTTCATATTATGGTTTATTTAAGAATTCAGAAAAATTCTATCACATTTGTTCAATTTACGTCGGTCCTATTTCAGATAGCGTATTGGGCTAAGCTGCATCTCAAAGCGCATGAAATGGCGATTAGAATGCGCTGTTAAACTTCTAGGGTAGGGCAAACGGAGACCCGATTAGATCATTTTATATTATGGTTAATTTAAGAATTCAGCCAAATTCTATCACATTTGTTCAATTTACGTCGCTCCTATTTCAGATAGCGTACTGGGCTAGGCGGAATCGTAAAGCGCGTGGATTGGCGAGTAAAATGCACTATTAAACTTCTGTGATATGGCAATCAGAGACCCGATTAGATCATTTTATATTTTGGTTAATATAAGTATTCAGCGAGATTCTCTCACATTTGTTCAATTTACGTCGCTGATATTTCAGATAGCGTCTTGGGCTAAGCGGCATCTCAAAGCGCAAGAAATGGCGAGTAAAATGCACTATTATACTTCTAGGGTAGGGCAACCAGAGACCCGATTAGATCATTTTATATTATCGTTAATTTAAAAATTCAGCGAAATTCTATCACATTTGTTCAATTTACGTCGCTCCTATTTCAGGTAGCTTATTGGGCTAAGCGGCATCTCAAAGCGCATGAAATGGCGAGTGAAATGCACTATTACACTTCTAGGGTAGGGCGAACAGAGACCCGATTAGATCATTTTACATTAAGGTTAATATAAGTATTCCGGGGTATTCTATCACATTTGTTCAATTTACGTCGCTCCTATTTCAGATAGCGCATTGGGCTAAGCTGCTTCTCAAAGCGCATGAAATGGCGATTAAAATGCACTGTTAAGCTTCTAGGGTAGGGCAAACAGAGACCCGATTAGATCATTTTATATTATGGTTAATTTAAGAATTCAGCCAAATTCTATCACATTTGTTCAATTTACGTCGCTCCTATTTCAGATAGCGTACTGGGCTAGGCGGCATCTTAAAGCGCATGAAATGACGAGTGAAACGCACTATTAAACTTCTAGGGTAGGGCGAACAGAGAACCGATTAGATCATTTTACATTAAGGTTAATATAAGAATTCAGGGAAATTCTATCACGTTTGTTCAATTTACGTCGCTCCTATTTCAGGTAGCGTATTGGGCTAAGCGGCATCTCAAAGCGCATGAAATGGCGATTAAAATGCACTGTTAAACTTCCAGGGTAGGGCAAACAGAGACCCGATTAGATCATTTCATATTATGGTTTATTTAAGAATTCAGAAAAATTCTATCACATTTGTTCAATTTACGTCGCTCCTATTTCGGATAGCTTATTGGGCTAAGCGGCATCTGAATGCGCATGAAATGGCGAGTAAAATGCACTGCTAAACTTGTAGGGTAGGGCAAACAGAGACCCGATTAGATCATTTTATATTATGGTTAATTTAAGATGTCAGCAAAATTCTGTCACATTTGTTCAATTTACGTCGCTCCAATTTCAGATAGCGTACTGGGCTGGGCAGCATCTTAAAGCGCGTGGAATGGCGAGCAAAATGCACTGTTAAACTTCTATGATAGGGCAATCAGAGACCCGACCAGATCATTTTATATTTTGGTTAATATAAGAATTCAGCGAAATTCTATCACAATTGTTCAATTTACGTCGCTCCTATTTCAGATAGCGTATTGGGCTAAGCGGCATCTCAAAGCGCATGAAATGACGAGTGGAAGGCACTATTAAACTTCTAGGGTAGGGCGAACAGAGAACCGATTAGATCATTTTACATTAAGGTTAATATAAGAATTCAGGGAAATTCTATCACGTTTTTCAATTAACGTTGCTCCTATTTCAGATAGCGTATTGGGCTAAGCGGCATCTCAAACCGCATGAAGTGGCGAGTAAAATGCACTGCTAAACTTGTAGGGTAGGGCAAACAGAGACCCGATTAGATCATTTTATAATACGGTTAATATAAGAATTCAGCGTAACTCTCTCACATTTGTTCAATTTACGTCGCTCCTATTTCAGATAGCGTATTGGGCTAAGCTGCATCTCAAAGCGCAAGAAATGGCTCGTAAAATGAACTATTAAACTTCTAGGGTAGGGCAAACAGAGACCGGATTAGATCATTTTATATTTTGGTTAATATAAGAATTCAGCGAAATTCTATCACATTTGTGCAATTTACGTCGCTCCTATTTCAGATAGCATATTGTGCTAAGCGGCATCTCAAAGCGCATGAAATGACGAGTGAAATGCACTATTAAACTTCTAGGGTAGGGCGAACAAAGACCCGATTAGATCATGTTACATTAAGGTTAATATAAGAATTCAGCGAAATTCTATCACATTTGTTCAATTTACGTCGCTCCTATTTCAGATAGCGTATTGGGCTAAGCGGCATCTCAAAGAGCATGAAATGGCGAGTGAAATGCACTGTTAAACTTCTAGGGTAGGGCAAACAGAGACCCGATTAGATCATTTCATATTATGGTTTATTTAAGAATTCAGAAAAATTCTATCACATTTGTTCAATTTACGTCGCTCCTATTTCAGATAGCTTATTGGGCTAAGCGGCATCTCAAAGCGCATGAAATGGCGAGTGAAATGCACTATTAAACTTCTAGGGTAGGGCGAACAATGACCCGATTAGATCATTTTACATTCAGGTGTATATAAGAATTCAGGGAAATTCTATCACATTTGTTCAATTTACGTCGCTCCTATTTCAGATAGCGTATTGGGCTAAGCGCCATGTCAAAGCGCATGAAATGGCGAGCAAAGTGCACTATAAAACTTCTAGGGTAGGGCAGACAGAGACCCGATTAGATAATTTTATATTACGGTTAATATAATAATTGAGCGTAATTCTATCACATTTCTTCAACTTACGTCGCTCCTATTTCAGATAGCGTACTGGGCTAGGCGGCATCTCAAAGCGCATGAAATGACGAGTGAAATGCACTATTAAACATCTATGATACGGCAAACATAGACCCGATTAGATCATTTGATATTATGGTTAATTTAAGAATTCAGCGAAATTCCATCACATTTGTTCAATGGACGTCGCTCCTATTGCAGATAGCGTATTGGGCTAAGCGGCATCTCAAAGCGCATGAAATGGGGAGTAAAATGCACTATTAAACTTCTAGGGTAAGGCAAGCAGAGACCCGATTAGATGATTTTATATTACGGTTAATATAAGAATTCAGCGTAATTCTATCATATTTATTCAATTTACGTCGCTCCTATTTCAGATGCGTATTGGGCTAAGCGGCATCTCAAAGCGCATGAAATGGCGAGTAAAATGCACTATTAAACTTCTAGGGTAAGGCAAACAGAGACCCGATTAGATCATTTTATATTACGGTTAATATAAGAATTCAGCGTAATTCTATCACATTTGTTCAACTTACGTCGCTTCTATTTCAGATAGCGTACTGGGCTAGGCGGCATCTTAAAGCGCGTGGAAGGGCGAGTAAAATGCACTACTAAACTTCTATGATAGGGAATCAGAGTCCCGATTAGATCATTTTATATTTTGGTTAATATAAGAATTCAGCGAAATTCTATCACATTTGTTCAATTTACGTTGCTCCTATTTCAGATAGCGTATTGGGCTAAGCGGCACCTCAAAGCGCATGAAATGACGAGTGAAATGCACTATTAAACTTCTAGGGTTGGGCGAACAAAGACCCGATTAGATCATTTTACATTAAGATTATTATAAGAATTCAGCGAAATTCTATCACATTTGTTCAATTTACGTCGCTCCTATTTCAGATAGCGTATTGGGCTAAGCGCCATCTCAAAGCGCATGAAATGGCGAGCAATGTGCACTATTAAACTTCTAGGATAAGGCAAACAGAGACCCGATTAGATAATTTTATATTACGGTTAATATAAGAATTCAGGGTAATTCTATCACGTTTGTTCAATTTACGTCGCTCCTATTTCAGATAGCGTACTGGGCTAGGCGGAATCTTAAAGCGCGTGGACTGGCGAGTAAAATGCACAATTAAACTTCTATGATAGGGCAATCAGAGACCCGATGAGATCATTTTATATTTTGGTTAATATAAGAATTCAGCGAAACTCTATCACAATTGTTCTATTTACATCGCTCCTATTTCAGATAGCGTATTGGGCTAAGCGGCATCTCAAAGCCCATGAAATGGCGAGTGAAATGCACTATCACACTTCTAGGGTAGGGCGAACAGAGACCCGATTAGATCATTTTACATTAAGGTTAATATAAGTATTCAGGGAAATCCTATCACATTTGTTCAAATTACGTCGCTCCTATTTCAGATAGCGTATTGGGCTAAGCGGCATCTCAAAGCGCATGAAATGGCGAGTGAAATGCACTATTACACTTCTAGGGTAGGGCGAACAGAGACCCGATTAGATCATTTTACATTAAGGTTAATATAAGTATTCAGGGATATTCTATCACATTTGTTCAATTTACGTCGTTCCTATTTCAGATAGCGTATTGGGCTAAGCTGCTTCTCAAAGCGCATGAAATGGCGATTAAAATGCACTGTTAAACTTCTAGTGTAGGGCAAACAGAGACCCGATTAGATCATTTCATATTATGGTTTATTTAAGAATTCAGAAAAATTCTATCACATTTGTTCAATTTACGTCGCTCCTATTTCAGATAGCGTATTGGACTAAGCTGCTTCTCAAAGCGCATGAAATGGCGATTAAAATGCACTGATAAACTTCTAGGGTAGGGCAAGCAGAGACCCGATTAGATCATTTTATATTATGGTTAATATAAGAATTCAGCGAAATTCTATCACAATTGTTCTATTTACGTCGCTCCTATTTCAGATAGCGTATTGGGCTAAGCGGCATCTCAAAACGCATAAAATGGCGAGTGAAATGCACTATTACACTTCTAGGGTAGGGCGAACAGAGACCCGATTAGATCATTGTACATTAAGGTTAATATAAGAATTCAGGGAAATTCTATCACGTTTGTTCAATTTACGTCGCTCCTATTTCAGATAGCGTATTGGGCTAAGCGGCATCTCAAAGCGCATGAAATGGCGAGTAAAATGCACTGTTAAACATCTAGGGTAGGGCAAACAGAGACCCGATTAGATCATTTCATATTTTGGTTTATTTAAGAATTCAGAAAAATTCTATCACATTTGTTCAATTTACGTCGCTCCTATTTCAGATAGCTTATTGGGCTAAGAGGCATCTCAAAGCGCATGAAATGACGAGTGAAATGCACTATTAAACTTCTAGGATAAGGCAATCAGAGACCCGATTAGATCATTTTATATTACGGTTAATATAAGAATTCAGCGTAATTCTATCACATTTGTTCAACTTACGTCGCTCCTATTTCAGATAGCGTACTGAGCTGGGCGGCATCTTAAAGCGCGTGGAAGGGCGAGTAAAATGCACTACTAAACTTCTATGATAGGGCAATCAGAGAGCCGATTAGATCATTTTATATTTTGGTTAATATAAGAATTCAGCGAAATTCTATCACATTTGTTCAATTTACGTCGCTCCTATTTCAGATAGCGTATTGGGCTAAGCGGCATCTCAAAGCGCATGAAATGACGAGAGAAATGCACTATTAAACTTCTTGGGTAGGGCGAACAGAGACCCGATTACATCATTTTATGTTATGGTTAATTTAATAATTCGCGCAAAATTCTATCACATTTGTACAACTTACGTCGCTCCTATTTCAGATAGCGTACTGGGCTAGGCGGCACCTTAAAGCGCGTGGAATGGCGAGTAAAATGCACTACTAAACTTCTATGATAGAGCAATCAGAGTCCCGTTTAGATCATCTTATATTTTGTTTAATATAAGATTTCAGGGAAATTCTATCACATTTGTTCAATTTACGTCGCTCCTATGTCAGATAGCGTATTGGGCTAAGCGGCATCTCAAAGCGCATGAAATGACGAGAGAAATGCCCGATTAAACTTCTTGGGTAGGGCGAACAGAGAGCCGATTACATCATTTTATATTATTGTTAATTTAAGAATTCGGCAAAATTCTATCACATTTGTTCAATTTACGTCGCTCCTATTTCAGATAGCATATTGGGCTAAGCGGCATCTCAAAGCGCATGAAATGACGAGTGAAAAGCACTATTAAACTTCTAGGGTAGGGCGAACAGAGAACCGATTAGATCATTTTACATTAAGGTTAATATAAGAATTCAGGGAAATTCTATCACGTTTGTTCAATTTACGTCGCTCCTATTTCAGGTAGCGTATTGGGCTAAGCGGCATCTCAAAGCGCATGAAATGGCGATTAAAATGCACTGTTAAACTTCCAGGGTAGGGCAAACAGAGACCCGATTAGATCATTTCATATTATGGTTTATTTAAGAATTCAGAAAAATTCTATCACATTTGTTCAATTTACGTCGCTCCTATTTCAGATAGCGTATTGGGCTAAGCGGCATCTCAAAGCGCATGAAATGACGAGTGAAATGCACTATTAGACTTCTAGGATAAGGCAAACAGAGACCCGATTAGATCATTTTATATTACGGTTAACATAAGAATTCAGCGTAATTCTATCACATTTGTTCAACTTACGTCGCTCCTATTTCAGATAGCGTATTGGGCTAAGCGGCATCTCAAAGCGCATGAAAGGACGTGAGAAATGCACTATTAAACTTCTTGGGTTGGGAGAACAGAGACCCGATTACATCATTTTATAATATGGTTAATTTAAGAATTCGGCAAAATTCTATCACATTTGTTCAATTTACGTCGCTCCTATTTCAGATAGCGTACTGGGCTATGCGGCATCTTAAAGCGCGTGGAATGGCGAGTAAAATGCACTATTAAACTTCTATGATAGGGCAATCAGAGACCCGATTAGATCATTTTATATTTTGGTGAATATAAGAATTCAGCGAAATTCTATCACATTTGTTCAATTTACGTCGCTCCTATTTCAGATAGCTTATTGGGCTAAGCGGCATCTCAAAGCGCATGAAATGACGAGTGAAAGGCACTATTAAACTTCTAGGGTAGGGCGAACAGAGAACCGATTAGATCATTTTACATTAAGGTTAATATAAGAATTCAGGGAAATTCTATCACGTTTGTTCAATTTACGTCGCTCCTATTTCAGATAGCGTATTGGGCTAAGCGCCATCTCAAAGCGCATGAAATGGCGAGTAAAATGCACAGTGAAACTTCTAGGGTAGGGCAAACCGAGATCCGATTAGATCATTTTATATTATGGTTAATTTAAGAATTCAGCGAAATTCTATCACATTTGTTCAATTTACGTCGCTCCTATATCAGATAGCGTATTGGGCTAAGCGGCATCTCAAAGCGCATGAAATGACGAGAGAAATGCACTATTAAACTTCTTGGGTAGGGCGAACAGAGACCCGATTACATCATTTTATGTTATGGTTAATTTAATAATTCGCGCAAAATTCTATCACATTTGTACAACTTACGTCGCTCCTATTTCAGATAGCGTACTGGGCTAGGCGGCACCTTAAAGCGCGTGGAATGGCGAGTAAAATGCACTATTAAACTTCTATGATAGGGCAATCAGAGACCCGATTAGATCATTTTATATTTTGTTAAATATAAGAATTCAGCGAAATTCTATCACGTTTGTTCAATTTACGTCGCTCCTATTTCAGATAGCTTATTGGGCTAAGCGGCATCACAAAGCGCATGAAATGACGAGTGAAATGCACTTTTAAACTTCTAGGGTAGGGCAAACAGAGACCCGATTAGATCATTTAATATTATGGTTAACTTAAGAATTCAGCAAAATTTTATCACATTTGTTCAATTTACGTCGCTCCTATTTCAGATAGCGTACTGGGCAAGGCGGCATCTTAAACCGCGTGGAATGGCGAGCAAAACGCACTATTAAACTTCTATGATAGGGCAATCAGAGGCCCGATTAGATCATTTTATATTACGGTTAATTTAAGAATTCAGCAAAATTCTCTCACATTTGTTCAATTTACGTCGTTCCTATTTCAGATAGCGTCCTGGGCTAAGCGGCATCTAAAAGCGCATGAAATGGCGAGTATAATGCACTATTATACTTCTAGGATAAGGCAAACAGAGACCCGATTAGATAATTTTATATTACGGTTAATATAAGAATGCAGCGTGATTCTATCACATTTGTTCAAGTTTCGCCGCTCCTATTTCAGATAGCGTACTGGGCTAGGCGGCATCTTAAAGCGCGTGGAATGGCGAGTGAAATGCACTATTAAACTTCTATGATAGGGCAATCAGAGACCCGATTAGATCATTTTATGTTTTGGTTAATATAAGAATTCAACGAAATTCTATCACAATTGTAAAATTTACGTCGCTCCTATTTCAGATAGCGTACTGGGCTAGGCGGCATCTTAAAGCGCATGAAATGACGAGTGAAATGCACTATTAAACTTCTAGGGTAGGGCAAACAGAGACCCGATTAGATCATTTTACATTAAGGTTAATATAAGAATTCAGGGAAATTCTATCACGTTTGTTCAATTTACGTCGCTCCTATTTCAGATAGCGTATTGGGCTAAGCGCCATCTCAAAGCGCATGAAATGGCGAGTAAAATGCACAGTGAAACTTCTAGGCTAGGGCGAACAGAGACCCGAGCAGATCATTTTACATTATGGTTAATAAAAGAATGCAGCGTAATTCTATCACATGTGTTCAAATTACGTCGCTCCTATTTCAGATAGCGTATTGGGCTAGGCGGCATCTCAAAGCGCATGAAATGGCGAGTGAAATGCACTATTAGACTTCTATGGTAGGGCGAACAGAGACCCGATTGGATCATTTTACATTATGGTTAATATATGAATTCACGGGAATTCTATCACATTTGTTCAATTTACGTCGCTCCTATTCCAGATAGCGTATTGGGCTAAGCGGCATCTCAAAGCGCATGAAATGGCGAGTAAAATGCACCATTAGACTTCTATGGTAGGGCGAACAGAGACCCGATTAGATCATTTTACATTAATGTTAATACAAGGATTCACGGAAATTCTATCACATTTGTTCAATTTAGGTCGCTCCTATTTCAGATAGCGTATTCGGCTAAGCGGCATCTCAAAGCGCATGAAATGGCGAATAAAATGCACTATTAAACTTCTAGGCTAGGGCGAACAGAGACCCGATCAGATCATTTCACATTATGGTTAATAAAAGAATTCAGCGAAATTCTATCACATTTGTTCAACTTACGTCGCTCCTATTTCATAGAGCGTATTGGGCTAAGCGGCATCTCAAAGCGCATGAAATGGCGAGTGAAATGCACTATTAGACTTCTATGGTAGGGCGAACAGAGATCCGATTAGATCATTTTACATTAAGGTTAATATAAGAATTCACGGAAATTCTATCACATTTGTTCAATTTACGTCGCTCCTATTTCAGAAAGCGTATTGGGCTATGCGACATCTTAAAGCACATGCAATGGCGAGTAAAATGCACTATTAAACTTCTACGGTAGGGCAAACAGAGACCCGATTAGATCATTTTATATTATGGTTAATTTAAGAATTCAGTGAAATTCTATCACATTTGTTCAATTTACGTCGTTCCTATTTCAGATAGCGTCCTAGGCTAAGAGGCATCTAAAAGCGCATGATATGTCGAATAAAATGCACTATTAAACTTCTAGGCTAGGGCGAACAGAGACCCGATTAGATCATTTTATATTATGGTTAATATAAGATTTCAGGGAGATTCTATCACATCTGTTCAATTTACGTCGCTCCTATTTCAGATAGCGTATTCGGCTAAGCGGCATCTCAAAGCGCATAAAATGGCGAATAAAATGCACTATTAAACTACTAGGCTAGGGCGAACAGAGCCCCGATTAGATCATTTTATATTTTGGTTAATATAAGAATTCTGCGAAATTCTATCACATTTGTTCAATTTACGTCGCTCCTATTTCAGATAGCTTATTGGGCTTAGCGGCATCTCAATCCGCATAAAATGACGAGTATAATGCACTATTAAACTTCTAGGATAAGGCAAACAGAGACCCGATTAGATCATTTTACATTAAGGTTAATATAAGAATTCAACGAAATTCTATCACATTTGTTCAATTTACGTCGCTTCTATTCCAGATAGCTTATTGGGCTTAGCGGCATCTCAAAGCGCATTAAATGACGAGTGAAATGCACTATTAAACTCCTAGGGTACGGCAAACAGAGACCCGATTAGGTCATTTTATATTATGGTTAATTTAAGAATTCAGCAAAATTCTCTCACATTTGTTCAATTTACGTCGTTCCTATTTCAGATAGCGTCCTGGGCTAAGCGGCATCTAAAAGCGCATGAAATGGCGAGTATAATGCACTATTATACTTCTAGGATAAGGCAAACAGAGACCCGATTAGGTCATTTTATATTACGGTTAATATAAGAATGCAGCGTGATTCTATCACATTTGTTCAAGTTACGTCGCTCCTATTTCAGATAGCTTATTGGGCAAAGCGGCATCTCAAAGCGCATGAAATGATGAGTGAAATGCACTGTTAAACTTCTATGATAGGGCAATCAGAGACCCGACTAGATCATTTTATATTATGGTTAATTTAAGAATTCAGCGAAACTCTATCACATTTGTTCAATTTACGGCGCTCCTATTTCAGATAGCGTACTGGGCTAGGCGGCACCTTAAAACGCGCGGAATGGCGAGTAAAATGCACTATTAAACGTCTATGATAGGGCAATCAGAGACCCGATTAGATCATTTTATATTTTGGTTAATATAAGGATTCAGCGTAATTCTATCACATTTGTTCAATTTACGTCGCTCCTATTTCAGATAGCATATTGTGCTGAGCGGCATCTCAAAGCGCATGAAATGACGAGTGAAATGCACTATTAAACTTCTAGGGTAGGGCGAACAAAGACCCGATTAGATCATGTTACATTAAGGTTAATATAAGAATCCAGCGAAATTCTATCACATTTGTTCAATTTACGTCGCTCCTATTTCAGATAGCGTATTGGGCTAAGCTGCATCTCAAAGCGCAAGAAATGGCTCGTAAAATGAACTATTAAACTTCTAGGGTAGGGCAAACAGAGACCGGATTAGATCATTTTATATTTTGGTTAATATAAGAATGCAGCGAAATTCTATCACATTTGTTCAATTTACGTCGCTCCTATTTCAGATACCGTATTGGGCTAAGCGGCATCTCAAAGCGCATGTAATGGCGAGTAAAATGCCCTATTAAACTTCTAGGATAAGGCAAAGAGAGACCCGATTAGATCATTTTATATTACGGTTAATATAAGAATGCAGCGAGATTCACTCACATTTGTTCAATTTACGTCGCCGATATTTCAGATAGCGTATTGTGCTAAGCGGCATCTCAAAGCGCATGAAATGACGAGTGAAAGGCAATATTAAACTTCTGGGATAAGGCAAACAGAGACCCGATTAGATCATTTTATATTCCGGTTAATATAAGAATTCAGCGTCATTCTATCACATTTGTTCAACTTACGTCGCTCCTATTTCAGATAGCGTACTGGGCTAGGCGGCATCTTAAAGCGCGTGGAATGGCGAGGAAAATGCACTATTAAACTTCTGGGGTAGGGCAATCAGAGACCCGAATAGATCATTTTATATTATGGTTAATTTAACAATTCTGCGAAATTCTATCACATTTGTTCAATTTACGTCGTTCCTATTTCAGATAGCATACTGGGCTGGGCGGCATCTTAAAGCGCGTGGAATGGCGAGTAAAACGGACTATTAAACTTCTAGGGTAGGGCGAACAAAGACCCGATTAGATCATTTTACATTAAGGTTAATATAAGAATTCAGGGAAATTCTATCACTTTTGTTCAACATACGTCGCTCATATTTCAGATAGTGTACTGGGCTAAGCGGCATCTTAAAGTGCGTGGAAGCGCGAGTAAAATGCACTACTAAACTTCTATGATAGAGCAATCAGAGTCCCGTTTAGATCATCTTATATTTTGTTTAATATAAGATTTCAGGGAAATTCTATCACATTTGTTCAATTTACGTCGCTCCTATGTCAGATAGCGTATTGGGCTAAGCGGCATCTCAAAGCGCATGAAATGACGAGAGAAATGCCCGATTAAACTTCTTGGGTAGGGCGAACAGAGAGCCGATTACATCATTTTATATTATTGTTAATTTAAGAATTCGGCAAAATTCTATCACATTTGTTCAATTTACGTCGCTCCTATTTCAGATAGCGTATTGGGCTAAGCGGCATCTCAAAGCGCATGAAATGGCGAGTAAAATGCACTATTAAACTTCTAGGGTAGGGCAATCAGAGACCCGATTAGATCATTTTATATTATGGTTAATTTAAGAATTCAGCAAAATTCTATCACATTTGTTCAACTTACGTCGCTCATATTTCAGATAGTGTACTGGGCTAGGCGGCATCTTAAAGTGGGTGGAAGCGCGAGTAAAATGCACTACTAAACTTCTATGATAGAGCAATCAGAGTCCCGGTTAGATCATTTTATATTTTGTTTAATATAAGATTTCAGGGAAATTCTATCACATTTGTTCAATTTACGTCGCTCCTATTTCAGATAGCGTATTGGGCTAAGCGGCATCTCAAAGCGCATGAAATGACGAGAGAAATGCACTATTAAACTTCTTGGGTAGGGCGAACAGAGACCCGATTACATCATTTTATGTTATGGTTAATTTAATAATTCGCGCAAAATTCTATCACATTTGTACAACTTACGTCGCTCCTATTTCAGATAGCGTACTGGGCTAGGCGGCACCTTAAAGCGCGTGGAATGGCGAGTAAAATGCACTATTAAACTTCTATGATAGGGCAATCAGAGACCCGATTAGATCATTTTATATTTTGTTAAATATAAGAATTCAGCGAAATTCTATCACGCTTGTTCAATTTACGTCGCTCCTATTTCAGATAGCTTATTGGGCTGAGCGGCATCACAAAGCGCATGAAATGACGAGTGAAATGCACTTTTAAACTTCTAGGGTAGGGCAAACAGAGACCTGATTAGATCATTTTATATTATGGTTAACTTAAGAATTCAGCAAAATTTTATCACATTTGTTCAATTTACGTCGCTCCTATTTCAGATAGCGTACTGGGCAAGGCGGCATCTTAAACCGCGTGGAATGGCGAGTAAAACGCACTATTAAACTTCCATGATAGGGCAATCAGAGGCCCGATTAGATCATTTTATATTACGGTTAATATAAGAATGCAGCGTGATTCTATCACATTTGTTCAAGTTTCGTCGCTCCTATTTCAGATAGCGTACTGGGCTAGGCGGCATCTTAAAGCGCGTGGAATGGCGAGTGGAATGCACTATTAAACTTCTATGATAGGGCAATCAGAGACCCGATTAGATCATTTTATGTTTTGGTTAATATAAGAATTCAACGAAATTCTATCACAATTGTAAAATTTACGTCGCTCCTATTTCAGATAGCGTACTGGGCTAGGCGGCATCTTAAAGCGCATGAAATGACGAGTGAAATGCACTATTAAACTTCTAGGGTAGGGCAAACAGAGACCCGATTAGATCATTTTATATTTTGTTTAATATAAGATTTCAGGGAAATAGTATCACATTTGTTCAATTTACGTCGCTCCAATTTCAGATAGCGTATTGGGCTAAGCGGCATCTCAAAGCGCACGAAATGGCGAATAAAATGCACTATTAAACTTCTAGGCTAGGGCGAACAGAGACCCGAGCAGATCATTTTACATTATGGTTAATAAAAGAATGCAGCGTAATTCTATCACATTTGTTCAACTTACGTCGCTCCTATTTCAGATAGCGTATTGGGCTAGGCGGCATCTCAAAGCGCATGAAATGGCGAGTGAAATGCACTATTAGACTTCTATGGTAGGGCGAACAGAGACCCGATTAGATCATTTTACATTAATGTTAATACAAGGATTCACGGAAATTCTATCACATTTGTTCAATTTAGGTCGCTCCTATTTCAGATAGCGTATTCGGCTAAGCGGCATCTCAAAGCGCATGCAATGGCGAATAAAATGCACTATTAAACTTCTAGGCTAGGGCGAACAGAGACCCGATCAGATCATTTTACATTATGGTCAATAAAAGAATTCAGCGAAATTCTATCACATTTGTTCAACTTACGTCGCTCCTATTTCATAGAGCGTATTGGGCTAAGCGGCATCTCAAAGCGCATGAAATGGCGAGTGAAATGCACTATTAGACTTCTATGGTAGGGCGAACAGAGATCCGATTAGATCATTTTACATTTAGGTTAATATAAGAATTCACGGAAATTCTATCACATTTGTTCAATTTACGTCGCTCCTATTTCAGAAAGCGTATTGGGCTATGCGGCATCTCAAAGCACATGCAATGGCGAGTAAAATGCACTATTAAACTTCTACGGTAGGGCAAACAGAGACCCGATTAGATCATTTTATATTATGGTTAATTTAAGAATTCAGTGAAATTCTATCACATTTGTTCAATTTACGTCGTTCCTATTTCAGATAGCGTCCTAGGCTAAGCGGCATCTAAAAGCGCATGAAATGGCGAATAAAATGCACTATTAAACTTCTAGGCTAGGGCGAACAGAGACCCGATTAGATCATTTTATATTATGGTTAATATAAGATTTCAGGGATATTCTATCACATCTGTTCAATTTACGTCGCTCCTATTTCAGATAGCGTATTCGGCTAAGCGGCATCTCAAAGCGCATAAAATGGCGAATAAAATGCACTATTAAACTACTAGGCTAGGGCGAACAGAGAGCCGATTAGATCATTTTATATTTTGGTTAATATAAGAATTCTGCGAAATTCTATCACATTTGTTCAATTTACGTCGCTCCTATTTCAGATAGCTTATTGGGCTTAGCGGCATCTCAATCCGCATAAAATGACGAGTATAATGCACTATTAAACTTCTAGGATAAGGCAAACAGAGACCCGATTAGATCATTTTACATTAAGGTTAATATAAGAATTCAACGAAATTCTATCACATTTGTTCAATTTACGTCGCTTCTATTACAGATAGCTTATTGGGCTTAGCGGCATCTCAAAGCGCATTAAATGACGAGTGAAATGCACTATTAAACTCCTAGGGTACGGCAAACAGAGACCCGATTAGGTCATTTTATATTATGGTTAATTTAAGAATTCAGCAAAATTCTCTCACATTTGTTCAATTTACGTCGTTCCTATTTCAGATAGCGTCCTGGGCTAAGCGGCATCTAAAAGCGCATGAAATGGCGAGTATAATGCACTATTATACTTCTAGGATAAGGCAAACAGAGACCCGATTAGGTCATTTTATATTACGGTTAATATAAGAATGCAGCGTGATTCTATCACATTTGTTCAAGTTACGTCGCTCCTATTTCAGATAGCGTATTGGGCTAAGCGGCATCTCAAAGCGCATGAAATGGCGAGTAAAATGCACGATTAAACTTGTAGGCTAGGGCGAACAGAGACCCGATTACATCATTTTACATTTTGTTTAATATAAGATTTCAGGGAAATTCTATCACATTTGTTCAATTTACGTCGCTCCTATTTCAGATAGCTTATTGGGCAAAGCGGCATCTCAAAGCGCATGAAATGACGAGTGAAATGCACTATTAAACTTCTAGGGTAGGGCGAACAAAGACCCGATTAGATCATGTTACATTAAGGTTAATATAAGAATTCAGCGAAATTCTATCACATTTGTTCAATTTACGTCGCTCCTATTTCAGATAGCGTATTGGGCTAAGCTGCATCTCAAAGCGCAAGAAACGGCTCGTAAAATGAACTATTAAACTTCTAGGGTAGGGCAAACAGAGACCGGATTAGATCATTTTATATTTTGGTTAATATAAGAATGCAGCGAAATTCTATCACATTTGTTCAATTTACGTCGCTCCTATTTCAGATACCGTATTGGGCTAAGCGGCATCTCAAAGCGCATGTAATGGCGAGTAAAATGCCCTATTAAACTTCTAGGATAAGGCAAAGAGAGACCCGATTAGATCATTTTATACTACGGTTAATATAAGAATTCAGCGTTATTCTATCACATTTGTTCAACTGACGTCGCTCCTATTTCAGATAGCGTACTGGGCTAGGCGGCATCTTAAAGCGCGTGGAATGGCGAGCAAAATGCACTATTAAACTTCTATGATAGGGCAATCAGAGACCCGATTAGATCATTTTATATTTTGGTTAATATATGAATTCAGCGAAATTCTATCACATTTGTTTAATTTACGTCGCTCCTATTTCAGATAGCGTATTGGGCTAAGCGGCATCTCAAGGCGCATGAAATGGCAAGTAAAATGCACTATTAAACTTCTAGGGTAGGGCAATCAGAGACCCGGTTAGATCATTTTATATTACGGTTAATATAAGAATGCAGCGAGATTCTCTCACATTTGTTCAATTTACGTCGCCGATATTTCAGATAGCGTATTGTGCTAAGCGGCATTTCAAAGCGCATGAAATGACGAGTGAAAGGCAATATTAAACTTCTGGGATAAGGCAAACAGAGACCCGATTAGATCATTTTATATTCCGGTTAATATAAGAATTCAGCGAAATTCTATCACATTTGTTCAATTTACGTCGCTCCTATTTCAGATAGCGTATTGGGCTAAGCGGCATCTCAAAGCGCATGAAATGACAAGTGAAATGCAATACTAAACTTCTAGGATAAGGCAAACAGAGACCCGATTAGATCATTTTATATTTTGTTTAATATAAGATTTCAGGGAAAATCTATCACATTTGTTCAATTTACGTCGCTCCTATTTCAGATAGCGTATTGGGCTAAGCGGCATCTCAAAGCGTATGAAATGGCGAATAAAGTGCACTATTAAAGTTCTAGGGTAGGGCAAACAGAGACCCGATTAGATCATTTTATATTATGGTTAATTTAAGAATTCAGCGAAATTCTATCACATTTGTTCAATTTACGTCGCTCCTATTTCAGATAGAGTATTCGGCTAAGCGGCATCTCAAAGCGTATGAAATGGCGAATAAAGTGCACTATTAAAGTTCTAGGGTAGGGCAATCACAGACCCGATTAGATCATTTTATATTTTGGTTAAAATAAGAATTCAGCGAAATTCTATCACATTTGTTCAATTTACGTCGCTCCAATTTCAGATAGCGTATTGGGCTATGCGGCTTCTCAAAGCGCATGAAATGGCGAGTAAAATGCACTATTAAACTTCTAGGATAAGCCAAACAGAGACCCGATTAGATCATTTTATATTACCGTTAATATAAGAATTCAGCGTAATTCTGTCACATCTGCTCAACTTACGTCGCTCCTATTTCAGATAGCATACTGGGCTAGGCGGCATCCGAAAGCGCGTGGAATGGCGAGTAAAATGCACTACAAAACTTCTATGATAGGCCAATCAGAGACCGGATTAGACCATTTTATATTTTGTTTAATATAAGATTTCAGGGAAATTCTATCACGTTTGTTCAATTTACGTCGCTTCTATTTCTGATACCCTATTGGGCTAAGCGGCATCTCAAAGCGTATGAAATGGCGAATAAAGTGCACTGTTAAAGTTCTAGGCTAGGGCGAACAGAGACCCGATTAGATCATTTTACATTAATGTTAATATAAGAATTCAGGGAAATTCTATCACATTTTTCAATTTACGTGACTCCTATTTCAGATAGCGTATTGTGCTATGCGGCTTCTCAAAGCGCATGAAATGGCGAGTAAGATGCACTATTAAACTTCTAGGGTAGGGCAAACAGAGACCCGATTATATCATTTTATATTATGGTTAATTTAAGAATTCAGCAAAATTCTATCACATTTGTTCAATTTACGTCGTTGATATTTCAGATAGCGTATTGGGCTAAGCGGCATCTCAAAGCGCAAGAAATGGCGAGTAAAATGCACTATTACACTTCTAGGGTAGGGCAAACAGAGACCCGATTAGATCATTTTATATTATGGTTAATTTAAGAATTCAGCGAAATTCTATCACATTCGTTCAATTTACGTCGCTCCTATTTCAGATAGTGTATTGGGCTAAGCGGCATCTCAAAGCGCATGAAGTGGCGAGTAAAATGCACTATTAAACTTCTAGGGTTAGGGAAACAGAGACCCGATTAGATCATTTTATATTACGGTTAATATAAGAATTTAGCGTAATTCTATCACATTTGTTCAACTTACGTCGCTCCTATTTCAGGTAGCGTACTGGTCTAGGCGGCATCTTAAAACGCGTGGAAGGACGAGTAAAATCCACTACTAAACGTCTATGATAGGGCAATCAGAGACCCGATTAGATCATTTTACATTATGGTTAATAAAAGAATTAAGCGCAATTCTATCACATTTGTTCAACTTACGTCGCTCCTATTTCAGATAGCGTATTGGGCTAAGCGGCATCTCAAAGCGCATGAAATGGCGAGTAAAATGCACTGTTAAATTTCTAGGGTAGGGCAACCAGAGACCCGATTAGATCATTTTATATTATGGTTAATTTAAGAATTCTGCAAAATCCTATCACATTTGTTCAATTTACGTCGTTCCTATTTCAGATAGCGTACTGGGCTAGGCGGCATCTTAAAGCGCGTGGAATGGCGAGTGAAATGCACTATTAAACTTCTATGATAAGGCAATCAGAGACCCGATTAGATCATTTTATATTTTGGTTAATACAAGAATTCAGCGAAATTCTATCACATTTGTTCAATTTACGTCGCTCCTATTTCAGATAGCTAATTGCGCTATGCGGCATCTCAAAGCGCATGCAATTACGCGTGAAATGCACTATTAAACTTCTAGGGTAGGGCGAACAGAGACCCGATTAGATCATTTTACATTAAGGTTAATATAAGAATTCAGCGAAACTCTATCACATTTGTTCAATTTACGTCGCTCCTATTCAGATGGCTTATTGGGCTTAGCGGCATCTCAAAGCGCATGAAATGACGAGTGAAATGCACTATTAAACTTCTAGGGAAGGGCAAACAGAGATCCGATTAGATCATTTTACATTATGGTTAATAAAAGAATTCAACGAAATTCTATCACATTTGTTCAACTTACGTCGCTCCTATTTCAGATAGCGTATTGGGCTAAGCGGCATCTCAAAGCGTATGAAATGGCGAATAAAGTGCACTATTAAAGTTCTAGGGTAGGGCAAACAGAGACCCGAGTAGATCACTTTATATTATGGTTAATTTAAGAAGTCAGCAAAATTCTATCACATTTGTTCAATTTACGTCGCTCCTATTTCAGATAGCGTATTGGGCTAAGCGGCATCTCAAAGCACATGAAATGTCGAGTGAAATGCACTATTAGACTTCTATGGTAGGGCGAACAGAGACCCGATTAGATCATTTTACATTAAGGTTA
This sequence comes from Macropis europaea, assembly GCA_916610135.2. Lineage (NCBI taxonomy): Eukaryota > Metazoa > Arthropoda > Insecta > Hymenoptera > Melittidae > Macropis > Macropis europaea. The sequence goes on along the minus strand of CAKAJE020000527.1, from coordinate 72,513 downwards.
ATATAAGAATTCAGGGAAATTCTATCACATTTTTCAATTTACGTGACTCCTATTTCAGGTAGCGTACTGTGCTATGCGGCTTCTCAAAGCGCATGAAATGGCGAGTAAAATGCACTATTAAACTTCTAGGGTAGGGCAAACAGAGACCCGATTATATCATTTTATATTATGGTTAATTTAAGAATTCAGCAAAATTCTATCACATTTGTTCAATTTACGTCGTTCCTATTTCAGATAGCGTATTGGGCTAAGCGGCATCTCAAAGCGCATGGAATGACGAGTGAAAGGCACTATTAAACTTCTAGGGTAGGGCGATCAGAGAACCGATTAGATCATTTTACATTAAGGTTAATATAAGAATTCAGGGAAATTCTATCACATTTGTTCAATTTACGTCGTTCCTATTTCAGATAGCGTATTGGGCTAAGCGGCATCTCAAAGCGCATGAAATGGCGAGTAAAATGCACGATTAAACATCTAGGCTAGGGCGAACAGAGACCCGATTAGATCATTTTACATTTTGTTTAATGTAAGATTTCAGGGAAATACTATCACATTTGTTCAATTTACGTCGCTCCTATTTCAGATAGCTTATTGGGCAAAGCGGCATCTCATCGCGCATGAAATGATGAGTGAAATGCACTGTTAAACTTCTATGATAGGGCAATCAGAGACCCGACTAGATCATTTTATATTATGGTTAATTTAAGAATTCAGCGAAACTCTATCACATTTGTTCAATTTACGGCGCTACTATTTCAGATAGCGTACCGGGCTAGGCGGCACCTTAAAGCGCGCGGAATGGCGAGTAAAATGCACTATTAAACTTCTATGATAGGGCAATCAGAGACCCGATTAGATCATTTTATATTTTGGTTAATATAAGAATTCAGCGAAATTCTATCACATTTGTTCAATTTGCGTCGCTCCTATTTCAGATAGCGTATTGGGCTAAGCGGCATCTCAAAGCGCATGAAATGACGAGTGAAATGCAATACTAAACTTCTAGGATAAGGCAAACAGAGACCCGATTAGATCATTTTATATTTTGTTTAATATAAGATTTCAGGGAAATTCTATCACAATTGTTCAATTTACGTCGCTCCTATTTCAGATAGCGTATTGGGCTAAGCGGCATCTCAAAGCACATGAAATGTCGAGTGAAATGCACTATTAGACTTCTATGGTAGGGCGAACAGAGACCCGATTAGATCATTTTATATTATGGTTAATTTAAAACGTCAGCAAAATTTTATCACATTCGTCCAATTTACGTCGCTCCCATTTCAGATAGCGCACTGCGCTAGGCGGCATCTTAGAGCGCGTGGAATGGCGAGTAAAATGCACTATTAAACTTCTATGATAGGGCAATCAGAGACCCGATAAGATCAATTTATATTTTGGTTAATATAAGAATTCAGGGAAATTCTATCACATTTTTCAATTTACGTTGCTCCTATTTCAGATAGCGTATTGGGCTAAGCGGCATCTCAAAGCGCATGAAATGACGAGTGAAATGCACTATTAGACTTCTATGGTAGGGCGAACTGAGACCCGATTAGATCATTTTATATTATGGTTAATTTAAGAATTCAGCAAAATTCTATCACATTTGTTCAATTTACGTCCATCCTATTTCAGATAGCGAATTGGGCTAAGCGGCATCTCAAAGCGCATGGAATGACGAGTGAAAGGCACTATTAAACTTCTAGGGTAGGGCGAACAGAGAACCGATTAGATCATTTTACGTTAAGGTTAATATAAGAATTCAGGGAAATTCTATCACATTTGTTCAATTTACGTCGTTCCTATTTCAGATAGCGTATTGGGCTAAGCGGCATCTCAAAGCGCATGAAATGGCGAGTAAAATGCACGATTAAACTTCTAGGCTAGGGCGAACAGAGACCCGATTAGATCATTTTACATTTTGTTTAATATAAGATTTCAGGGAAATTCTATCACATTTGTTCAATTTACGTCGCTCCTATTTCAGATAGCTTATTGGGCAACGCGGCATCTCAAAGCGCATGATATGATGAGTGAAATGCACTGTTAAACGTCTATGATAGGGCAATCAGAGACCCGACTAGATCATTTTATATTATGGTTAATTTAAGAATTCAGCGAAACTCTATCACATTTGTTCAATTTACGTCGCTCCTATTTCAGATAGCGTACTGGGCTAGGCGGGATCTTAAAGCGCGCGGAATGGCGAGTAAAATGCACTATTAAACTTCTATGATAGGGCAATCAGAGACCCGATTAGATCATTTTATATTTTGGTTAATATAAGAATTCAGCGAAATTCTATCACATTTGTTCAATTTACGTCGCTCCTATTTCAGATAGCGTATTGGGCTAAGCGGCATCTCAAAGCTCATGAAGTGACGAATGAAATGCAATACTAAACTTCTAGGATAAGGCAAACAGAGACCCGATTAGATCATTTTATATTTTGTTTAATATAAGATTTCAGGGAAATTCTATCACATTTGTTGAATTTACGTCGCTCCTATTTCAGATAGCGCATTGGGCTAAGCGGCATCTCAAAGCGTATGAAATGGCGAATAAAGTGCACTATTAAAGTTCTAGGGTAGGGCAAACAGAGACCCGAGTAGATCACTTTATATTATGATTAATTTAAGAACTCAGCGTAATTCTATCACATTTGTTCAACTTACGTCGCTCCTATTTCAGATAGCGTATTGGGCTAACCGGCATCTCAAAGCGCATGAAATGGCAAATAAAATGCGCTATTAAACTTCTAGGCTAGGGCGAACAGAGACCCGATTAGATCATTTTACATTATGGTTCATAAAAGAATTCTGCGAAATTCTATCACATTTGTTCAACTTACGTCGCTCCTATTTCAGATAGCGTATTGGGCTAAGCGGCCTCTCAAAGCGCATGAAATGGCGAGTAAGATGCGCTATTAAGCTTCTAGGATAAGGCAAACAGAGACCCGATTCGGTCATTTTATATTACGGTTAATATAAGAATGCAGCGTAATTCTATCACATTTGTTCAACTTAAGTCGCTCCTATTTCAGATAGCGTACTGGGCTAGGCGGCATCTCAAAGCGCATGAAATTGCGAGTAAAATGCACTGTTAAACTTCTAGGGTAGGACAAACAGAGACCCGATTAGATCATTTTATATTATGGTTAATTTAAGAATTCAGCGAAATTCTATCACATTTGTTCAATTTACGTCGCTCCTATTTCAGATAGCGTATTGGGCTAAGCAGCATTTCAAAGCGCATGAAATGGCGAGTAAAATGCACTATTAAACTTCTAGGATAAGCCAAACAGAGACCCGATTAGAACATTTTATATTACGGTTAATATAAGAATTCAGCGTAATTCTATCACGTTTGTTCAACTTTCGTCGCTCCTATTTCAGATAGCATACTGGGCTAGGCGGCATCCGAAAGCGCGTGGAATGGCGAGTAAAATGCACTACAAAACTTCTATGATAGGCCAATCAGAGACCGGATTAGATCATTTTATATTTTGTTTAATATAAGATTTCAGGGAAATTCTATCACATTTGTTCAATTTACGTCGCTTCTATTTCTGATACCGTATTGGGCTAAGCGGCATCTCAAAGCGTATGAAATGGCGAATAAAGTGCACTATTAAAGTTCTAGGCTAGGGCGAACAGAGACCCGATTAGATCATTTGACATTATGGTTAATAAAAGAATTCAGCGAAATTCTATCACATTTGTTCAATTTATATCGCTCCTATTTCAGATAGCGTATTGGGCTAAGCGGCATCTCAAAGCGCATGAAATGACGAGTAAAATGCACTATTAAAGTTCTAGGATAGGGCAAACAGAGACCCGATTAGATCATTTTATATTACGGTTAATATAAGAATTCAGCAAAATTCTATCACATTTGTTCAATTTACGTCGTTCCTATTTCAGATAGCGTATTGGGCTAAGCGGCATCTCAAAGCGCATGAAATGGCGAGTAAAATGCACTGTTAAACTTGTAGGGTAGGGCAAACAGAGACCCGATAAGATGATTTTATATTATGGTTAATTTAAGAATTCAGCCAAATTCTATCACGTTTGTTCAATTTACGTCGCTCCTATTTCAGATAGCGTATTGGGTTAATCGCCATCTCAAAGCGCATGAAATGGCGAGTAAAATGCACTATTAAACTTCTAGGGTAGGGCAAACAGAGACCCGATTTGATCATTTTATATTATGGTTAATTTAAGAATTCAGCCAAATTCTATCACATTTGTTCAATTTACGTCGCCCCTATTGCAGATAGCGTACTGGGCTAGGCGGAATCTTAAAGCGCGTGGACTGGCGAGTAAAATGCACTATTAAGCTTCTATGATAGGGCAATCAGAGACCCGATTAGATCATTTTATATTTTGGTTATTATAAGAATTCAGCGAAATTCTATCACAATAGTTCTATTTACGTCGCTCCTATTTCAGATAGCGTATTGGGCTAAGCGGCGACTCAAAGCGCACGAAATTACGAGTGAAAGGCACTATTAAACTTCTAGGGTAGGGCGAACAGAGAACCGATTAGATGATTTTATATTACTGTTAATATAAGAATTCAGCGTAATTCTATCACATTTGTTCAACTTACGTCGCTCCTACTTCAGATAGCGTACTGGGCTCGGCGGCATCTTAAAGCGCAAGAAATGGCGAGTAAAATGCACTATTAAACTTCTAGGGTAGGGCAAACAGAGACCCGATAAGATGATTTTATATTATGGTCAATTTAAAAATTCAGCCAAATTCTATCACGTTTGTTCAATTTACGTCGCTCCTATTTCAGATAGCGTATTGGGCTAAGCGCCATCTCAAAGCGCATGAAATGGCGAGTAAAATGCACTGTTAAACTTGTAGGGTAGGGCAAACGGAGACCCGATTAGATCATTTTATATTATGGTTAATTTAAGAATTCAGCCAAATTCCATCACATTTGTTCAATTTACGTCGCTCCTATTTCAGATAGCGTACTGGGCTAGGCGGAATCGTGAAGCGCGTGGATTGGCGAGTAAAATGCACTATTAAAGTTCTATGATAGGGCAATCGGAGACCCGATTAGGTCATTTTATATTTTGGTTAATATAAGAATTCAGGGAAATTCTATCACATTTGTTCAATTTACGTCGCTCCTATTTCAGATAGCGTATTGGGCTAAGCGGCATCTCAAAGCGCATGAAATGGCGAGTAAAATGCACTGTTAAACTTGTAGGGTAGGGCAAACAGAGACCCGATTAGATCATTTTATATTATGGTTAATTTAAGATGTCAGCAAAATTCTGTCACATTTGTTCAATTTACGTCGCTCCAATTTCAGATAGCGTACTGGGCTAGGCGGCATCTTAAAGCGCAAGAAATGGCGAGTAAAATGCACTATTAAACTTCTAGGGTAGGGCAAACAGAGACCCGATAAGATGATTTTATATTATGGTTAATTTAAGAATTCAGCCAAATTCTATCACATTTGTTCAATTTACGCCGCTCCTATTTCAGATAGCGTACTGGGCTAGGCGGAATCTTAAAGCGCGTGGAATGGCGATCAAAATGCACTATTAAACTTCTATGATAGGGCAATCAGAGACCCGACTAGATCATTTTATATTTTGGTTAATATAAGAATTCAGCGAAATTCTATCACATTTGTTCAACTTACGTCGCTCCTATTTCAGATAGCGTATTGGGCTAAGCGGCCTCTCAAAGCGCATGAAATGGCGAGTAAGATGCGCTATTAAGCTTCTAGGATAAGGCAAACAGAGACCCGATTCGGTCATTTTATATTACGGTTAATATAAGAATGCAGCGTAATTCTATCACATTTGTTCAACTTAAGTCGCTCCTATTTCAGATAGCGTACTGGGCTAGGCGGCATCTCAAAGCGCATGAAATTGCGAGTAAAATGCACTGTTAAACTTCTAGGGTAGGACAAACAGAGACCCGATTAGATCATTTTATATTATGGTTAATTTAAGAATTCAGCGAAATTCTATCACATTTGTTCAATTTACGTCGCTCCTATTTCAGATAGCGTATTGGGCTAAGCAGCATTTCAAAGCGCATGAAATGGCGAGTAAAATGCACTATTAAACTTCTAGGATAAGCCAAACAGAGACCCGATTAGAACATTTTATATTACGGTTAATATAAGAATTCAGCGTAATTCTATCACGTTTGTTCAACTTACGTCGCTCCTATTTCAGATAGCATACTGGGCTAGGCGGCATCCGAAAGCGCGTGGAATGGCGAGTAAAATGCACTACAAAACTTCTATGATAGGCCAATCAGAGACCGGATTAGATCATTTTATATTTTGTTTAATATAAGATTTCAGGGAAATTCTATCACATTTGTTCAATTTACGTCGCTTCTATTTCTGATACCGTATTGGGCTAAGCGGCATCTCAAAGCGTATGAAATGGCGAATAAAGTGCACTATTAAAGTTCTAGGCTAGGGCGAACAGAGACCCGATTAGATCATTTGACATTATGGTTAATAAAAGAATTCAGCGAAATTCTATCACATTTGTTCAATTTATATCGCTCCTATTTCAGATAGCGTATTGGGCTAAGCGGCATCTCAAAGCGCATGAAATGACGAGTAAAATGCACTATTAAAGTTCTAGGATAGGGCAAACAGAGACCCGATTAGATCATTTTATATTACGGTTAATATAAGAATTCAGCAAAATTCTATCACATTTGTTCAATTTACGTCGTTCCTATTTCAGATAGCGTATTGGGCTAAGCGGCATCTCAAAGCGCATGAAATGGCGAGTAAAATGCACTGTTAAACTTGTAGGGTAGGGCAAACAGAGACCCGATAAGATGATTTTATATTATGGTTAATTTAAGAATTCAGCCAAATTCTATCACGTTTGTTCAATTTACGTCGCTCCTATTTCAGATAGCGTATTGGGTTAATCGCCATCTCAAAGCGCATGAAATGGCGAGTAAAATGCACTATTAAACTTCTAGGGTAGGGCAAACAGAGACCCGATTTGATCATTTTATATTATGGTTAATTTAAGAATTCAGCCAAATTCTATCACATTTGTTCAATTTACGTCGCCCCTATTGCAGATAGCGTACTGGGCTAGGCGGAATCTTAAAGCGCGTGGACTGGCGAGTAAAATGCACTATTAAGCTTCTATGATAGGGCAATCAGAGACCCGATTAGATCATTTTATATTTTGGTTATTATAAGAATTCAGCGAAATTCTATCACAATAGTTCTATTTACGTCGCTCCTATTTCAGATAGCGTATTGGGCTAAGCGGCGACTCAAAGCGCACGAAATTACGAGTGAAAGGCACTATTAAACTTCTAGGGTAGGGCGAACAGAGAACCGATTAGATGATTTTATATTACTGTTAATATAAGAATTCAGCGTAATTCTATCACATTTGTTCAACTTACGTCGCTCCTACTTCAGATAGCGTACTGGGCTCGGCGGCATCTTAAAGCGCAAGAAATGGCGAGTAAAATGCACTATTAAACTTCTAGGGTAGGGCAAACAGAGACCCGATAAGATGATTTTATATTATGGTCAATTTAAAAATTCAGCCAAATTCTATCACGTTTGTTCAATTTACGTCGCTCCTATTTCAGATAGCGTATTGGGCTAAGCGCCATCTCAAAGCGCATGAAATGGCGAGTAAAATGCACTGTTAAACTTGTAGGGTAGGGCAAACGGAGACCCGATTAGATCATTTTATATTATGGTTAATTTAAGAATTCAGCCAAATTCTATCACATTTGTTCAATTTACGTCGCTCCTATTTCAGATAGCGTACTGGGCTAGGCGGAATCGTGAAGCGCGTGGATTGGCGAGTAAAATGCACTATTAAAGTTCTATGATAGGGCAATCAGAGACCCGATTAGGTCATTTTATATTTTGGTTAATATAAGAATTCAGGGAAATTCTATCACATTTGTTCAATTTACGTCGCTCCTATTTCAGATAGCGTATTGGGCTAAGCGGCATCTCAAAGCGCATGAAATGGCGAGTAAAATGCACTGTTAAACTTGTAGGGTAGGGCAAACAGAGACCCGATTAGATCATTTTATATTATGGTTAATTTAAGATGTCAGCAAAATTCTGTCACATTTGTTCAATTTACGTCGCTCCAATTTCAGATAGCGTACTGGGCTAGGCGGCATCTTAAAGCGCAAGAAATGGCGAGTAAAATGCACTATTAAACTTCTAGGGTAGGGCAAACAGAGACCCGATAAGATGATTTTATATTATGGTTAATTTAAGAATTCAGCCAAATTCTATCACATTTGTTCAATTTACGCCGCTCCTATTTCAGATAGCGTACTGGGCTAGGCGGAATCTTAAAGCGCGTGGAATGGCGATCAAAATGCACTATTAAACTTCTATGATAGGGCAATCAGAGACCCGACTAGATCATTTTATATTTTGGTTAATATAAGAATTCAGCGAAATTCTATCACAATTGTTCAATTTACGTCGCTCCTATTTCAGATAGCGTATTGGGCTAAGCGGCATCTCAAAGCGCACGAAATTACGAGTGAAAGGCACTATTAAACTTCTAGGGTAGGGCGAACAGAGAACCGATTAGATGATTTTATATTACGGTTAATATAAGAATGCAGCGTAATTCTATCACATTTGTTCAACTTACGTCGCTCCTACGTCAGATAGCGTACTGGGCTCGGCGGCATCTTAAAGCGCAAGAAATGGCGAGTAAAATGCACTGTTAAACTTCTAGGGTAGGGCAAACAGAGACCCGATAAGATGATTTTATATTATGGTTAATTTAAGAATTTAGCCAAATTCTATCACGTTTGTTCAATTTACGTCGCTCCTATTTCAGATAGCGTATTGGGCTAAGCGCCATCTCAAAGCGCATGAAATGGCGAGTAAAATGCACTATTAAACTTCTGGGGTAGGGCAAACAGAGACCCGATTTGATCATTTTATATTATGGTTAACTTAAGAATTCAGCCAAATTCTATCACATTTGTTCAATTTACGTCGCTCCTATTGCAGATAGCGTACTGGGCTAGGCGGAATCTTAAAGCGCGTGGATTGGCGAGTAAAATGAACTATTAAACTTCTATGATAGGGCAATCAGAGACCCGATTAGATCATTTTATATTTTGGTTATTATAAGAATTCAGCGAAATTCTATCACAATAGTTCTATTTACGTCGCTCCTATTTCAGATAGCGTATTTGGCTAAGCGGCATCTCAAAGCGCATGAAATGGTGAGTGAAATGCACTATTACACTTCTAGGGTAGGGCGAACAGAGACCCGATTAGATCATTTTACATTAAGGTTAATATAAGTATTCAGGGAAATTCTATCACAATAGTTCTATTTACGTCGCTCCTATTTCAGATAGCGTATTTGGCTAAGCGGCATCTCAAAGCGCATGAAATGGTGAGTGAAATGCACTATTACACTTCTAGGGTAGGGCGAACAGAGACCCGATTAGATCATTTTACATTAAGGTTAATATAAGTATTCAGGGAAGTTCTATCACATTTGTTCAATTTACGTCGCTCCTATTTCAGATAGCGTACTGGGCTAGGCGGAATCGTGAAGCGCGTGGATTGGCGAGTAAAATGCACTATTAAACTTCTTTGATAGGGCAATCAGAGACCCGATTAGATCATTTTATATTTTGGTTAATATAAGAATTCAGCGAAATTCTATCACAATTGTTCTATTTACGTCGCTGATATTTCAGATAGCGTACTGGGTCAGGCGGCATCTTAAAGCGCGTGGAATGGCGATCAAAATGCACTATTAAACTTCTATGATAGGGCAATCAGAGACCCGACTAGATCTTTTTATATTTTGGTTAATATAAGAATTCAGCGAAATTCTATCACAATTGTTCAATTTACGTCGCTCCTATTTCAGATAGCGTATTGGGCTAAGCGGCATCTCAAAGCGCACGAAATTACGAGTGAAAGGCACTATTAAACTTCTAGGGTAGGGCGAACAGAGAACCGATTAGATGATTTTATATTACGGTTAATATAAGAATGCAGCGTAATTCTATCACATTTGTTCAACTTACGTCGCTCCTACTTCAGATAGCGTACTGGGCTCGGCGGCATCTTAAAGCGCAAGAAATGGCGAGTAAAATGCACTATTAAACTTCTAGGGTAGGGCAAACAGAGACCCGATAAGATGATTTTATATTATGGTTAATTTAAGAATTCAGCCAAATTCTATCACGTTTGTTCAATTTACGTCGCTCCTATTTCAGATAGCGTATTGGGCTAATCGCCATCACAAAGCGCATGAAATGGCGAGTAAAATGCACTATTAAACTTCTAGGGTAGGGCAAACAGAGACCCGATTTGATCATTTTATATTATGGTTAATTTAAGAATTCAGCCAAATTCTATCACATTTGTTCAATTTACGTCGCCCCTATTGCAGATAGCGTACTGGGCTAGGCGGAATCTTAAAGCGCGTGGATTGGCGAGTAAAATGCACTATTAAGCTTCTATGATAGGGCAATCAGAGACCCGATTAGATCATTTTATATTTTGGTTATTATAAGAATTCAGCGAAATTCTATCACAATAGTTCTATTTACGTCGCTCCTATTTCAGATAGCGTATTGGGCTAAGCGGCGACTCAAAGCGCACGAAATTACGAGTGAAAGGCACTATTAAACTTCTAGGGTAGGGCGAACAGAGAACCGATTAGATGATTTTATATTACTGTTAATATAAGAATTCAGCGTAATTCTATCACATTTGTTCAACTTACGTCGCTCCTACTTCAGATAGCGTACTGGGCTCGGCGGCATCTTAAAGCGCAAGAAATGGCGAGTAAAATGCACTATTAAACTTCTAGGGTAGGGCAAACAGAGACCCGATAAGATGATTTTATATTATGGTTAATTTAAAAATTCAGCCAAATTCTATCACGTTTGTTCAATTTACGTCGCTCCTATTTCAGATAGCGTATTGGTCTAAGCGCCATCTCAAAGCGCATGAAATGGCGAGTAAAATGCACTGTTAAACTTGTAGGGTAGGGCAAACGGAGACCCGATTAGATCATTTTATATTATGGTTAATTTAAGAATTCAGCCAAATTCTATCACATTTGTTCAATTTACGTCGCTCCTATTTCAGATAGCGTACTGGGCTAGGCGGAATCGTGAAGCGCGTGGATTGGCGAGTAAAATGCACTATTAAACTTCTTTGATAGGGCAATCAGAGACCCGATTAGATCATTTTATATTTTGGTTAATATAAGAATTCAGCGAAATTCTATCACAATTGTTCTATTTAAGTCGCTGATATTTCAGATAGCGTATTGGGATAAGCGGCATCTCAAAGCGCATGAAATGGCGAGCAAAGTGCACTATTAAACTTCTAGGGTAGGGCAAACAGAGACCCGATTAGATCATTTTATATTATGGTTAATTTAAGAATTCAGCCAAATTCTATCACATTTGTTCAATTTACGTCGCTACTATTTCAGATAGCGTATTGGGCTAAGCGCCATCTCAAAGCGCATGAAATGGAGAGTAAAATGCACTATTAAACTTCTAGGGTAGGGCAAACAGAGACCCGATTAGATCATTTTATATTATGGTTAATTTAAGAATTCAGCAAAATTCTATCACATTTGTTCAATTTACATCGCTCCTATTTCAGATATCGTATTGGGGTAAGCGGCAACTCAAAGCGCATGAAATGACGAGTGAAGTGCAGTATTAAACTTCTAGGATAGGGCGAACAGAGAACCGATTAGATCATTTTACATTAAGGTTAATATAAGAATTCTGGGTAATTCTATCACGTTTGTTCAATGTACGACGCTCCTATTTCAGATAGCGTATTGGGCTAAGCGGCATATCAAAGCGCATGAAATGGCGAATAAAATGCACTGTTAAACTTCTAGGGAAGGGCAAACTGAGACCCGATTAGATCATTTCATATTATGGTTTATTTAAGAATTCAGCGAAACTCTATCATATTTGTTCAATTTACGTCGCTCCTATTTCAGATAGCGTATTGGGCTAAGCGGCATCTCAATGCGCATGAAACGGCGAGTAAAATGCACTATTAAACTTCTAGGGTAGGGCAAACAGAGACCCCATTAGATCATTTTATATTATGGTTAATTTAAGAATTCAGCCAAATTCTATCACATTTGTTCAATTTACGTCGCTCCAATTTCAGATAGCTTATTGGGCTAAGAGGCATCTCAAAGCGCATGAAATGACGAGTGAAATGAACTATTAAACTTCTAGGATAAGGCAAACAGAGACCCGATTCGATCATTTTATATTACGGTTAATATAAGAATGCAGCGTAATTCTATCACATTTGTTCAATTTACGTCGCCGATATTTCAGATAGCGTATTGGGCTAAGCGGCATCTCAAAGCGCAAAAAATGGCGAGTAAAATGCACTATTAAACTTCTAGGTAGGGCAAACAGAGACCCGATTAGATCATTTTATATTGAGGTGAATGTGTGCGTAATGGATAACTCCGATTTGCGTTACACGCTCAATTTATTTACAATTAATATAACAGAATAAGAACAGGTATTGTCTGCGTCGCACGGTCGTACACGTGGTGAGTCGCAAGAGGTTCTGCCTCGTGTTCTCGTATGGTGACCGCGGCGCGCGGTCAGAAAACAACAGAAAAAACTCGTCGCGCAATCGGCAACCGTCGTCCGTTGCCGGTCTACGACGCGCCTGTGTTCGTACACTTTTAAAGAAAGATAGACCGTAAGCATTTAAAGAAAAGAAAGTTAGCGAGGGTAATATCTCGATCTTTCACGGCAGGGATGTGGTAGCAGTGCCGTAGCTGCTACATCACCCCCCTGCCAGTGATTTACCTAATCACGAAAATCCAGCTTGAAATCTGTCGAGAAATCGTACTCGCCTACCTGCGCGGGTGGTAAATTGTGGTGTTACAATATCGCGAGATACATTTGGTTCTGTGTCGGAATTATTACAATTTTTATGTGTTAAATGATCACTTACAATATACGCGGGTTTGAACCTCTCGATTGAAATTGTGACATGTTTTCCTTGACGGTCTATTAGAAAGGTTTTATGTCCGCGGCTAATGACACGATATGGTCCATCATAAGGTTGTTGTAGAATGCCTTTCGATGCGTCGTGTCGTACGAAAACATGCTCGGAACTGGCAAGGTCTTTGTACACGAAGGTCCGCCGTGACCCATGGTGAGAACCTGCGACTGGGCTCAGATCCTGGAAATGTTGTCGCAGTTCCTTTACAAATGAAGTTGCGTCAGTGTCAGCTTCACCTGGACGCGGAGACAAGAATTCTCCAGGAAGTCGCAATGGTTCGCCGTACACCAACTCTACTGTCGTTGCTTTTAAATCTTCCCTCCAGGCTGAACGAATACCCAGCAACGTGGTGGGAAGAATCTCTGTCCAACGTTGATTTTCATGGCAACGTATGGCTGCCTTTAACTGACGGTGGAACCTTTCCACCATCCCATTAGCCGCCGGGTGATATGCCGTAGTTCTTAGATGTCTGCTACCTGTTAACACACTTAATTGTTTAAAAAGATTGGACTCAAATTGTCTACCTTGGTCCGTGGTGATCCTTAGCGGCGTTCCAAACCGAACAATCCACCCCTCGTAAAAGGCTCGAGCTACTGTGGCTGCTTCCTGGTCGCGGAGAGGTATTGCCTCAGGCCAGCGCGTAAAGCGATCCACGCAGGTAAGGCAATATCTGTATCCTTCGGAGACAGGTAGGATGACAATGTCCAAATGAACATGTTCGAACCTCGCCGATGGTCGCGAAAAAGAACCGAGGGGTGCTGATACGTGCCTGGTGATCTTGGAGCGTTGACATTGGATACAGTTCCGGGCCCATCTTCTGCAGTCTGTTTTGATCGATGGCCAAACGTACCTTTGCGTGATCAGTTTGACAGTGGCGTTGATTCCTGGATGCGATATTTTGTGTAGTGCGTTGAATGCAGTTTGACGAAACGATTTTGTGAGGAAAGGGCGAACGGTGTCTGTAGATATGTCACAGTAAATTTGTTGTGTACTTCCAGGAATGGATATGCGTTTTAAATTCAAACCGGTGTTGCCTTGTAAGTACGTCAGTAATTCCTCGTCTTCTTCTTGCGATTTGGCCAGCATTTCAAAATCCAAAGTCTCTTCGATTTCGTCCACTCTTGACAACGCATCGGCGACAACGTTATCTCGACCTGCTACGTGGCGGATGTCCGTTGAGAATTCACTAATGAAGCTGAGATATCGAAATTGTCTTGGGGTGAATTTTTCTGGTTTCTGTTGGAAAGCGTAAATGATTGGTTTGTGGTCTGTGAAGATGGTGAAGGTTCTTCCCTCGATCATATAACGGAAATATTTGACTGCGAGGTAGATAGCGAGCAATTCTCTGTCGTATGTAGCGTATTTCTGTTCCGTTGAGCTGAGTTTTTTTGAAAAGAAACCCAGTGGTTCCCAATTATCACCGATGCGTTGTTGAAGCGCGGCGCCAACAGCAGAATTCGAGGCGTCGCATATGATGGCCAATGGTGCGTCGATTTCAGGGTGTGTTAGTAGAGTAGCCTCTACTAACGCCTTTTTAGAGTCTTCAAATGCTGCGGTGGCGTCTGGTGTCCAATTTACAGGTGCGCTGCCTTTTATATTGTCCGCCAGCATGTCGTTCAGAGGTGCATGTACCTGTGCGGCTTTAGGTATGAAACGTCTATAAAAATTTACCATACCTAAAAACTGCCGTAATTGTTTCGCTGTGGTCGGCCGTGGATACTTTAAAATGGCCTCAACCTTTTCGGTGGATGGTCGGGTGCCTGATTCCGACACCAGGTAGCCTAAAAATTTTAACTCCGTCCTTCCGAAGATACATTTTGCAGTATTTATCACTATACCGTATTGTTTTAGCCGTTCAAAAACTATCTTGAGGTGTTGAAGGTGTTCCTCTTCGGATGTTGAAGCCACCAGTATGTCGTCAATGTATGCGAAACAAAAGTTCAAACCTCGCAACGCTTCATCGATAAAGCGCTGAAAGGTTTTGAGCCGCGTTGCGTAACCCAAACGACATGAACGGAAATTCGAATAATCCGAAAGGAGTGGTAATAGCTGTCTTCGGAATATCTTCGGGTGCAACGGGGATTTGGTTGTAAGCTCGAACGAGATCAATGGTAGAAAAAATTTTCTTACCCCGCAAAGTTTGTGCAAAATCTTCAATATGCCTGACGGGATATCGGTCCGGCAAGGTCCTGGCGTTGAGAGCACGATAATCGCCACATGGTCTCCATTCGTCACTTCCTTTTTTGGGTACCATGTGCAAAGGTGACGACCAGCTACTCTCCGACGGTCGGGTTGTTCCTAATCGCGACATGGTTTCAAATTCCTTTTTGGCTGCCTGTAGCCTACCTGGTGCAAGACGCCGTGGTTTGCAGGTAACAGGTGGACCTGGTGCAGTACGAATGTGGTGCATCGTGCTGTGTTTTGGTTCGGAAGGTGTTCCTTCCGGTTTCGTAATTTCGGGAAATCGCTGGAGTAGAACATGATAAGCGGATTCCCCGAAGACTGTTTTGATGCTCGGGACGGCTTCGCGGGCAGGCATTCCTCGTGTCGAGAGAGACGTCACTTGATCTAAGAGACGGCGATTGCGAACGTCTACCATTAGTCCGAAGTGAGCGAGGAAATCGACCCCGATTATGGGCCTGGAGACGTCGGCGATTACGAATCTCCATGTGAAAACCCGACGTAACCCTAAATTGAGAGTTAAAGTCGTAGTCCCGTACGTTGCGATGGTGGTGCCATTTGCTGCGGAAAGCTCGTAGGATGATTTTTCGCGCCGTCCTCGGATCATTGCTCGTGGAAAAACACAGAGGTCGGCGCCTGTGTCGACCAAAAATTGCGTCTTCGTGTCGTGATCGATGACGAAGAGACGGCGTAAAGTCGGGCTGGGGTCGCTAGCCGTCGTTAACGACTGCCCGGAATGTTTCCCGCCTGGAAGGTGCACGGCTTAATGCAGTCCCTTGCGTCGGTACCGAAACTCCAGTGGTACCAGCATATTCCATCCTTGCCATGTGTGCGCTTCCTCGATCGAGATCCGGAACGGCTCCGAGGACGTGAACGGGATCGAGGCTCCCTATCTCTCCGCGAGGTACGATCGCTCGTCATTTCTTGACGAAGCGCCGCTATTTCTTCTCGTAGCGACAGAGCGAGCTGCGACATTTTCAATTGCGATAAAGCCTCGAGGGACCTACCTGCGTCGATTTCCTGCGGCGCCGGGGGTGACGCTTCGGCAATTTCATGGCGATGAGGCCTGGTATCGGTGATAGCGTCCGCCAGCTCGGCCACTTTGTCCAGTTCCGTGTCCTTCTGCGTGGCTAAAATTACCTGCGTGCTCGTCGGTAACCTCCCTAGCCAAAGGGTTCGCAATGAGGCGTCTGATACTTGCGTCCCGGCTAGGCTGCGCAGATGCCTCAAAAATTGCGAAGGTTTCCGATCGCCTATTTCCTCATGCTCCAGGAGGCGTCGCGTCTTCTGCTCTTGAGACACGCTCAAACGTCGGATCAGCTCGGTTTTTAGTTTTTCATACTGACCGGTCGCTGGCGGGTTCATTATTATGTCTCGAACCTCTGTGGCGTAACGTGGATCCAGGGCACTCAGGATATACCCGAACCTGGTGCTGTCGGTGGTCACTCCGGATACCTCGAAACTCCTTTCCACCATGCTGAACCACATTTCCGGATCGCTAGGACAAAAATCCGGTATACGAACGGCGACTCTTTCTATCGACGCTCTGCTCGTGGAGGCCTTGGCAGGGATATCCATGTTCATGGCTGTATTGCTGCTTCAGCGGAGAGATCACTTACACTTTTAGCAGTTCTGCGCGAATTACACTATTGTATAAAAAGTTCACGGAAGTCTTTGAAGAAATACGGTCGATGGAGAAAAAAAAAAAATTTTGTCTTGTCACGATCACGATCACGATCACAATCACTTCACGATCACGTCGCGATCACGTCGGGGTCACCAATAATTGAGGTGAATGTGTGCGTAATGGATAACTCCGATTTGCGTTACACGCTCAATTTATTTACAATTAATATAACAGAATAAGAACAGGTATTGTCTGCGTCGCACGGTCGTACACGTGGTGAGTCGCAAGAGGTTCTGCCTCGTGTTCTCGTATGGTGACCGCGGCGCGCGGTCAGAAAACAACAGAAAAAACTCGTCGCGCAATCGGCAACCGTCGTCCGTTGCCGGTCTACGACGCGCCTGTGTTCGTACACTTTTAAAGAAAGATAGACCGTAAGCATTTAAAGAAAAGAAAGTTAGCGAGGGTAATATCTCGATCTTTCACGGCAGGGATGTGGTAGCAGTGCCGTAGCTGCTACAATATTATGGTTAATTTAAGAATTGAGCGAAATTCTATCACATTTGTTCAACTTACGTCGCTCCTAATTTAGATAGCGTACTGGGCTAGGCGGCATCTTAAAGCGCGTGGAATGGCGAGTAAAATGCACTGCTAAACTTCTATGACAGGGCAATCAGAGACCCGATTAGATCATTTTATATTTTGTTTAATATAAGATTTCAGGGAAATTCTATCACATTTGTTTAATTTACGTCGCTCCTATTTCAGATGGCGTATTGGGCGAAGCGGCATCTCAAAGCGCATGAAATGGCGACTAAAATGCACTATTAAACTTCTAGGGTAGGGCCCGCAGAGACCCGATTAGATCATTTTATATTATGGTTAATTTAAGAATTCAGCAAAATTCTATCACATTTGTTCAATTTACGTCGCTCCTATTTCAGATAGCGTATTGGGCTAAGCGGCATCTCAAAGCGCATGAAATGGCGAGTGAAATGCACTATTAGATTTCTATGGTAGGGCGAACAGAGACCTGAATAGATCATTTTACATTAAGGTTAATATAAGAATTCAGGGAAATTCTATCACATTTGATCAATTTACGTCGCTCCTATTCCAGATAGCGTATTGGGCTATGCGGCATCTCAAAGCACATGAAATGGCGAGTAAAATGCACTATTAAACTTCTAGGGTAGGTCAAACAGAGACCCGATTAGATCATTTTATATTATGGTTAATTTAAGAATTCAGTGAAATTCCATCACACTTGTTCAATTTACGTCGCTCCTATTTCAGATAGCGTATTGGGCTAAGCGGAATTTCAAAGCGCATGAAATGGCGAGTAAAATGCCCTATTAAACTTCTAGGATACGGCAAACAGAGACCCGATTAGATCATTTTATATTATGGTTAATTTAAGATGTCAGCAAAATTTTATCACATTTGTTCAATTTACGTCGCTCCTATTTCAGATAGCGTACTGGGCTAGGCGGCATGTTGAAGCGCGTGGAATGGCGAGTAGAATGCGCTACTAAGCTTCTATGATAGGGCAATCAGAGACCCGATTAGATCATTTTATATTTTGTTTAATATAAGATTTCAGGGAAATTCTATCACATTTGTTCAACTTACGTCGTTCCTATTTCAGATAGCGTACTGGGCTAGGCGGCATCTGAAAGCGCATGAAATGGCGAGTAAAATGCACTATTAAACTTCTAGGATACGGCAAACAGAGACCCGATTAGATCATTTTATATTATGGTTAATTTAAGATGTCAGCAAAATTTTATCACACTTGTTCAATTTACGTCGTTCCTATTTCAGATAGCGTACTGGGCTAGGCGGCATCTGAAAGCGCGTGGAATGGCGAGTAAAATGCCCTATGAAACTTCTATGATAGGGCAATAAGAGACCCGATTAGATCATTTTATATTTTGGTTAATATAAGAATTCAACGAAATTCTATCACATTTGTTCAACTTACGTCGCTCCTATTTCAGATAGCGTATTGGGATAAGCGGCATCTCAAAGCGCATGAAATGGCGAGTAAAATGCACAATTAAACTACTAGGGTAGGGCAAACAGAGACCCGATTAGATCATTTTATATTCTGGTTAATTTAAGCATTCAGCAAAATTCTATCACATTTGTCCAATTTACGTCGCTCCTATTTCAGATAGCGTATTGGGCTATGCGGCATCTCAAAGCACATGAAATGGCGAGTAAAATGCACTATTAAACTTCTAGGGTAGGTCAAACAGAGACCCGATTAGATCATTTTATATTATGGTTAATTTAAGAATTCAGTGAAATTCCATCACACTTGTTCAATTTACGTCGCTCCTATTTCAGATAGCGTATTGGGCTAAGCGGAATTTCAAAGCGCATGAAATGGCGAGTAAAATGCCCTATTAAACTTCTAGGATACGGCAAACAGAGACCCGATTAGATCATTTTATATTATGGTTAATTTAAGATGTCAGCAAAATTTTATCACATTTGTTCAATTTACGTCGCTCCTATTTCAGATAGCGTACTGGGCTAGGCGGCATGTTGAAGCGCGTGGAATGGCGAGTAGAATGCGCTACTAAGCTTCTATGATAGGGCAATCAGAGACCCGATTAGATCATTTTATATTTTGTTTAATATAAGATTTCAGGGAAATTCTATCACATTTGTTCAACTTACGTCGTTCCTATTTCAGATAGCGTACTGGGCTAGGCGGCATCTGAAAGCGCATGAAATGGCGAGTAAAATGCACTATTAAACTTCTAGGATACGGCAAACAGAGACCCGATTAGATCATTTTATATTATGGTTAATTCAAGATGTCAGCAAAATTTTATCACACTTGTTCAATTTACGTCGTTCCTATTTCAGATAGCGTACTGGGCTAGGCGGCATCTGAAAGCGCGTGGAATGGCGAGTAAAATGCCCTATGAAACTTCTATGATAGGGCAATAAGAGACCCGATTAGATCATTTTATATTTTGGTTAATATAAGAATTCAACGAAATTCTATCACATTTGTTCAACTTACGTCGCTCCTATTTCAGATAGCGTATTGGGATAAGCGGCATCTCAAAGCGCATGAAATGGCGAGTAAAATGCACAATTAAACTGCTAGGGTAGGGCAAACAGAGACCCGATTAGATCATTTTATATTCTGGTTAATTTAAGCATTCAGCAAAATTCTATCACATTTGTCCAATTTACGTCGCTCCTATTTCAGATAGCGTATTGGGCTAAGCGGCATCTCAAAGCGCATGAAATGGCGAGTAAAATGCACTATCAAACTTCTAGGATAAGGCAAACAGAGACCCGATTAGATCATTTTATATTACGGTTAATATAAGAATTCAGCGTAATTCTATCACATTTCTTCAACTTACGTCGCTCCTATTTCAGGTAGCGTACTGGGCTAGGCGGCATCTTAAAGTGCGTGGAATGGCGAGTAAAATGCTCTATTAAACTTCTAGGATAAGGCAAACAGAGACCCGATTAGATCATTTTATATTACGGTTAATATAAGAAGTCGGCGTAATTCTATCACATTTGTTCAATTTACGTCGCTGCTATTCCAGATAGCTTATTGTGCTTAGCGGCATCTCAAAGCGCATGAAATGACGAGTGAAATGCAGTATTAAACTTCTAGGATAAGACAAACAGAGACCCGATTACATCATTTTATATTTTGGTTAATATAAGAATTCAGCGAAATTCTATCACATTTGTTCAATTTACGTCGCTCATATTTCAGATAGCGAACTGGGCTATGCGGCATCTTAAAGCGCGCGGAATGGCGAGTAAAATGCACTATTAAACTTCTATGCTAGGACAATCTGAGACCCGATTAGATCATTTTATATTTTGGTTAATATAAGAATTCAGTGAAATTCAATCACATTTGTTCAATTTACGTCGCTCCTATTTCAGATAGCGTATTGGGCAAAGCGGCATCTCAACGCGTATGAAATGGCGAATAAAATGCACTATTAAAGTTCTAGGCTAGGGCGAACAGAGATCCGATTAGATCATTTTACATTATGGTTAATAAAAGAATTCAGCGAAATTCTATCACATTTGTTCAACTTATATCGCTCCTATTTCAGATAGCGTATTGGGCTAAGCGGCATGTCAAAGCGCATGAAATGGCGAGTAAAATGCAATACTAAACTTCTAGGATAAGGAAAACAGAGACCCGATTAGATCATTTTATATTTTGGTTAATATAAGAATTCAGCGAAATTCTATCACATTTGTTCAATTTACGTCGCTCATATTTCAGATAGCGTATTGGGCTAAGCGGCATGTCAAAGCGCATGAGATGGCGAGCAAAATGCACTATTAAACTTCTAGGGTAGGGCAATCAGTGACCCGATTAGATCATTTTATATTATAGTTAATTTAAGAATTCAGCGAAATTCCATCACATCTGTTCAATTTACGTCGCTTCTATTACAGATAGCTTATTGGGCTTAGCGGCATCTCAAAGCGCATGAATTGACGAGTGAAATGCACTATTAAACTTCTAGGGTAGGGCAAACAGAGACCCGATTAGGTCATTTTATATTATGGTTAATTTAAGAATTCAGCAAAATTGTATCACATTTGTTCAATTTACGTCGTTCCTATTTCAGATAGCGTCCTGGGCTAAGCGGCATCTAAAAGCGCATGAAATGGCGAGTATAATGCACTATTATACTTCTAGGATAAGGCAAACAGAGACCCGATTAGATCATTTTATATTACGGTTAATATAAGAATTCAGCGTAATTCTATCACATTTGTTCAACTTACGTCGTTCCTATTTCAGATAGCGTACTGGGCTAGGCGGCATCTAAAAGCGCATGAAATGGCGAGTATAATGCACTATTATACTTCTAGGATAAGGCAAACAGAGACCCGATTAGATCATTTTATATTACGGTTAATATAAGAATTCAGCGTAATTCTATCACATTTGTTCAACTTACGTCGTTCCTATTTCAGATAGCGTACTGGGCTAGGCGGCACCTTAAAGCGCGTGGAATGGCGAGTAAAATGCACTATTAAACTTCTAGGGTAGGGCAATCAGTGACCCGATTAGATCATTTTATATTATACTTAATTTAAGAATTGATCGAAATTCTATCACATTTGTTCAATTTACGTCGCTCCTATTTCAGATAGCGTATTGGGCTAAGCGGCATCTCAAAGCGCATGAAATGGCGAGTAAAATGCACTATTAAACTTCTAGGATAAGGCAAACAGAGACCCGATTAGATCATTTTATATTACGGTTAATATAAGAATTCAGCGTAATTCTATCACATTTGTTCAATTTACGTCGCCCCTATTTCAAATAGCGTATTGTGCTAAGCGGCATCTCAAAGCGCATGAAATGGCGAGTGAAATGCACTATTAGACTTCTATGGTAGGGCAAGCAGAGACCCGATTAGATCATTTTATATTATGGTTAATTTAAGAATTCAGCAAAATTCTATCACATTTGTTCAATTTACGTCGCTCCTATTTCAGATAGCGTATCGGGCTAAGCGGCATCTCAAAGCGCATGAAATGGCGAGTAAAATGCACTATTAAACTTCTAGGGTACGGCAAGCAGAGACCCGATTACATCATCTAATATTATGGTTAATTTAAGAATTCAGCAAAATTCTATCACATTTGTTCAATTTACGTCGCTCCTACTTCAGGTAGCGCACTGGACTAGGCGGCATCTTAAAGCGCGTGGAATGGCGAGTAAAATGCACTGCTAAACTTCTATGATAGGGCAATCAGAGACCCGATTATATCATTTTATATTTTGTTTAATATAAGGTTTCAGGGAAATTCTATCACATTTGTTTAATTTACGTCGCTCCTATTTCAGATAGCGTATTGGGCGAAGCGGCATCTCAAAGCGCATGAAATGGCGACTAAAATGCTATATTAAACTTCTAGGGTAGGGCAAGCAGAGACCCGATTATATCATTTTATATTATGGTTAATTTAAGAATTCAGCAAAATTCTATCACATTTGTTCAATTTACGTCGCTCCTATTTCAGATAGCGTATTGGGCTAAGCGGCATCTCAAAGCGCATGAAATGGCGAGTAAAATGCACTATTAAACTTCTAGGGTACGGCAAGCAGAGACCCGATTACATCATCTAATATTATGGTTAATTTAAGAATTCAGCAAAATTCTATCACATTTGTTCAATTTACGTCGCTCCTATTTCAGATAGCGTATTGGGCTAAGCGGCATCTCAAAGCACATGAAATGGCGAGTAAAATGCACTATTAAACTTCTAGGGTAGGTCAAACAGATACCCGATTAGATCATTTTATATTATGGTTAATTTAAGAATTCAGTGAAATTCTTTCACACTTGTTCAATTTACGTCGCTCCTATTTCAGATAGCGTATTGGGCTAAGCGGCATTTCAAAGCGCATGAAATGGCGAGTAAAATGCCTTATTAAACTTCTAGGATAAGTCAAACAGAGACCCGATTAGATCATTTTATATTATGGTTAATTTAAGATGTCAGCAAAATTTTATCACATTTGTTCAATTTACGTCGCTCCTAATTTAGATAGCGTACTGGGCTAGGCTGCATCTTAAAGCGCGTGGAATGGCAAGTAAAATACACTGCTAAACATCTATGATAGGGCAATCAGAGACCCGGTTAGATCATTTTATATTTTGTTTAATATAAGATTTCAGGGAAATTCTATCACATTTGTTTAATTTACGTCGCTCCTATTTCAGATAGCGTATTGGGCGAAGCGGCATCTCAAAGCGCATGAAATGGCGACTAAAATGCACTATTAAACTTCTAGGGTAGGTCAAACAGATACCCGATTAGATCATTTTATATTATGGTTAATTTAAGAATTCAGTGAAATTCTTTCACACTTGTTCAATTTACGTCGCTCCTATTTCAGATAGCGTTCTGGGCTAGGCGGCATCTTAAAGCGCGTGGAATGGCGAGTAAAATGCACTGCTAAACTTCTATGATAGGGCAATCAGAGACCCGATTAGATCATTTTATATTTTGGTTAATATAAGAATTCAGGGAAATTCTATCACATTTGTTCAACTTACGTCGTTCCTATTTCAGATAGCGTACTGGGCTAGGCGGCATCTGAAAGCGCATGAAATGGCGAGTAAAATGCACTATTAAACTTCTAGGATACGGCAAACAGAGACCCGATTACATCATCTAATATTATGGTTAATTTAAGAATTCAGCAAAATTCTATCACATTTGTTCAATTTACGTCGCTCCTATTTCAGATAGCGTATTGGGCTAAGCGGCATCTCAAAGCGCATGAAATGGCGAGTGAAATGCACTATTAGATTTCTATGGTAGGGCGAACAGAGACCTGAATAGATCATTTTACATTAAGGTTAATATAAGAATTCAGGGAAATTCTATCACATTTGATCAATTTACGTCGCTCCTATTCCAGATAGCGTATTGGGCTATGCGGCATCTCAAAGCACATGAAATGGCGAGTAAAATGCACTATTAAACTTCTAGGGTAGGTCAAACAGAGACCCGATTAGATCATTTTATATTATGGTTAATTTAAGAATTCAGTGAAATTCCATCACACTTGTTCAATTTACGTCGCTCCTATTTCAGATAGCGTATTGGGATAAGCGGAATTTCAAAGCGCATGAAATGGCGAGTAAAATGCCCTATTAAACTTCTAGGATACGGCAAACAGAGACCCGATTAGATCATTTTATATTATGGTTAATTTAAGATGTCAGCAAAATTTTATCACATTTGTTCAATTTACGTCGCTCCTATTTCAGATAGCGTACTGGGCTAGGCGGCATGTTGAAGCGCGTGGAATGGCGAGTAGAATGCGCTACTAAGCTTCTATGATAGGGCAATCAGAGACCCGATTAGATCATTTTATATTTTGTTTAATATAAGATTTCAGGGAAATTCTATCACATTTGTCCAACTTACGTCGTTCCTATTTCAGATAGCGTACTGGGCTAGGCGGCATCTGAAAGCGCATGAAATGGCGAGTAAAATGCACTATTAAACTTCTAGGATACGGCAAACAGAGACCCGATTAGATCATTTTATATTATGGTTAATTTAAGATGTCAGCAAAATATTATCACATTTGTTCAATTTACGTCGCTCCTATTTTGAGATAGCGTACTGGGCTAGGCGGCATGTTGAAGCGCGTGGAATGGCGAGTAGAATGCACTACTAAGCTTCTATGATAGGGCAATCAGAGACCCGATTAGATCATTTTATATTTTGTTTAATATAAGATTTCAGGGAAATTCTATCACATTTGTTCAACTTACGTCGTTCCTATTTCAGATAGCGTACTGGGCTAGGCGGCATCTGAAAGCGCATGAAATGGCGAGTAAAATGCACTATTAAACTTCTAGGATACGGCAAACAGAGACCCGATTAGATCATTTTATATTATGGTTAATTTAAGATGTCAGCAAAATTTTATCACACTTGTTCAATTTACGTCGTTCCTATTTCAGATAGCGTACTGGGCTAGGCGTTATCTGAAAGCGCGTGGAATGGCGAGTGAAATGCCCTATGAAACTTCTATGATAGGGCAATAAGAGACCCGATTAGATCATTTTATATTACGGTTAATATAAGAATTCAGCGTAATTCTATCACATTTGTTCAATTTACGTCGCCCCTATTTCAAATAGCGTATTGTGCTAAGCGGCATCTCAAGGCGCATGAAATGGCGAGTGAAATGCACTATTAGACTTCTATGGTAGGGCAAGCAGAGACCCGATTAGATCATTTTATATTATGGTTAATTTAAGAATTCAGCAAAATTCTATCACATTTGTTCAATTTACGTCGCTCCTATTTCAGATAGCGTATCGGGCTAAGCGGCATCTCAAAGCGCATGAAATGGCGAGTAAAATGCACTATTAAACTTCTAGGGTACGGCAAGCAGAGACCCGATTACATCATCTAATATTATGGTTAATTTAAGAATTCAGCAAAATTCTATCACATTTGTTCAATTTACGTCGCTCCTACTTCAGGTAGCGTACTGGACTAGGCGGCATCTTAAAGCGCGTGGAATGGCGAGTAAAATGCACTGCTAAACTTCTATGATAGGGCAATCAGAGACCCGATTATATCATTTTATATTTTGTTTAATATAAGATGTCAGGGAAATTCTATCACACTTGTTCAATTTACGTCGTTCCTATTTCAGATAGCGTACTGGGCTAGGCGTTATCTGAAAGCGCGTGGAATGGCGAGTAAAATGCCCTATGAAACTTCTATGATAGGGCAATAAGAGACCCGATTAGATCATTTTATATTACGGTTAATATAAGAATTCAGCGTAATTCTATCACATTTGTTCAATTTACGTCGCTCATATTTCAGATAGCGAACTGGGCTATGCGGCATCTTAAAGCGCGCGGAATGGCGAGTAAAATGCACTATTAAACTTCTATGCTAGGACAATCTGAGACCCGATTAGATCATTTTATATTTTGGTTAATATAAGAATTTAGTGAAATTCTATCACATTTGTTCAATTTACGTCGCTCCTATTTCAGATAGCGTATTGGGCAAAGCGGCATCTCAACGCGTATGAAATGGCGAATAAAATGCACTATTAAAGTTCTAGGCTAGGGCGAACAGAGATCCGATTAGATCATTTTACATTATGGTTAATAAAAGAATTCAGCGAAATTCTATCACATTTGTTCAACTTATATCGCTCCTATTTCAGATAGCGTATTGGGCTAAGCGGCATGTCAAAGCGCATGAAATGGCGAGTAAAATGCAATACTAAACTTCTAGGATAAGGAAAACAGAGACCCGATTAGATCATTTTATATTTTGGTTAATATAAGAATTCAGCGAAATTCTATCACATTTGTTCAATTTACGTCGCTCATATTTCAGATAGCGTATTGGGCTAAGCGGCATGTCAAAGCGCATGAAATGGCGAGCAAAATGCACGATTAAACTTCTAGGGTAGGGCAATCAGTGACCCGATTAGATCATTTTATATTATAGTTAATTGAAGAATTCAGCGAAATTCTATCACATCTGTTCAATTTACGTCGCTTCTATTACAGATAGCTTATTGGGCTTAGCGGCATCTCAAAGCGCATGAATTGACGAGTGAAATGCACTATTAAACTTCTAGGGTAGGGCAAACAGAGACCCGATTAGGTCATTTTATATTATGGTTAATTTAAGAATTCAGCAAAATTGTATCACATTTGTTCAATTTACGTCGCTCCTATTTCAGATAGCGTCCTGGGCTAAGCGGCATCTAAAAGCGCATGAAATGGCGAGTATAATGCACTATTATACTTCTAGGATAAGGCAAACAAAGACCCGATTAGATCATTTTATATTACGGTTAATATAAGAATTCAGCGTAATTCTATCACATTTGTTCAACTTACGTCGTTCCTATTTCAGATAGCGTACTGGGCTAGGCGGCATCTTAAAGCGCGTGGAATGGCGAGTAAAATGCACTATTAAACTTCTAGGGTAGGGCAATCAGTGACCCGATTAGATCATTTTATATTATACTTAATTTAAGAATTGATCGAAATTCTATCACATTTGTTCAATTTACGTCGCTCCTATTTCGGATAGCGTATTGGGCTAAGCGGCATCTCAAAGTGCATGAAATGGCGAGTACAATGCACTATTAAACTTCTAGGATAAGGCAAACAGAGACCCGATTAGATCATTTTATATTACGGTTAATATAAGAATTCAGCGTAATTCTATCACATTTGTTCAATTTACGTCGCCCCTATTTCAAATAGCGTATTGTGCTAAGCGGCATCTCAAAGCGCATGAAATGGCGAGTGAAATGCACTATTAGACTTCTATGGTAGGGCAAGCAGAGACCCGATTAGATCATTTTATATTATGGTTAATTTAAGAATTCAGCAAAATTCTATCACATTTGTTCAATTTACGTCGCTCCTATTTCAGATAGCGTATTGGGCTAACCGGCATCTCAAAGCGCATGAAATGGCGAGTAAAATTCACTATTAAACTTCTAGGGTACGGCAAGCAGAGACCCGATTACATCATCTAATATTATGGTTAATTTAAGAATTCAGCAAAATTCTATCACATTTGTTCAATTTACGTCGCTCCTACTTCAGGTAGCGTACTGGACTAGGCGGCATCTTAAAGCGCGTGGAATGGCGAGTAAAATGCACTGCTAAACTTCTATGATAGGGCAATCAGAGACCCGATTATATCATTTTATATTTTGTTTAATATAAGATTTCAGGGAAATTCTATCACATTTGTTTAATTTACGTCGCTCCTATTTCAGATAGCGTATTGGGCGAAGCGGCATCTCAAAGCGCATGAAATGGCGACTAAAATGCTATATTAAACTTCTAGGGTAGGGCAAGCAGAGACCCGATTAGATCATTTTATATTATGGTTAATTTAAGAATTCAGCAAAATTCTATCACATTTGTTCAATTTACGTCGCTCCTATTTCAGATAGCGTATTGGGCTAAGCGGCATCTCAAAGCGCATGAAATGGCGAGTAAAATGCACTATTAAACTTCTAGGGTACGGCAAGCAGAGACCCGATTACATCATCTAATATTATGGTTAATTTAAGAATTCAGCAAAATTCTATCACATTTGTTCAATTTACGTCGCTCCTATTTCAGATAGCGTATTGGGCTAAGCGGCATCTCAAAGCACATGAAATGGCGAGTAAAATGCACTATTAAACTTCTAGGGTAGGTCAAACAGATACCCGATTAGATCATTTTATATTATGGTTAATTTAAGAATTCAGTGAAATTCTTTCACACTTGTTCAATTTACGTCGCTCCTATTTCAGATAGCGTATTGGGCTAAGCGGCATTTCAAAGCGCATGAAATGGCGAGTAAAATGCCTTATTAAACTTCTAGGATAAGTCAAACAGAGACCCGATTAGATCATTTTATATTATGGTTAATTTAAGATTTCAGCAAAATTCTATCACATTTGTTCAATTTACGTCGCTCCAATTTCAGATAGCTTATTGGGCTAAGAGGCATCTCAAAGCGCATGAAATGACGAGTGAAATGAACTATTAAACTTCTAGGATAAGGCAAACAGAGACCCGATTAGATCATTTTATATTACGGTTAATATAAGAATTCAGCGTAATTCTATCACATTTGTTCAATTTACGTCGCTGATATTTCAGATAGCGTATTGGGCTAAGCGGCATCTCAAAGCGCAAAAAATGGCGAGTAAAATGCACTATTAAACTTCTAGGTAGGGCAAACAGAGACCCGATTAGATCATTTTATATTATGGTTAATTTAAGAATTGAGCGAAATTCTATCACATTTGTTCAACTTACGTCGCTCCTAATTTAGATAGCGTACTGGGCTAGGCGGCATCTTAAAGCGCGTGGAATGGCGAGTAAAATGCACTGCTAAACTTCTATGATAGGGCAATCAGAGACCCGATTAGATCATTTTATATTTTGTTTAATATAAGATTTCAGGGAAATTCTATCACATTTGTTTAATTTACGTCGCTCCTATTTCAGATAGCGTATTGGGCGAAGCGGCATCTCAAAGCGCATGAAATGGCGACTAAAATGCACTATTAAACTTCTAGGGTAGGGCAAGCAGTGACCCGATTAGATCATTTTATATTATGGTTAATTTAAGAATTCAGCAAAATTCTATCACATTTGTTCAATTTACGTCGCTCCTATTTCAGATAGCGTATTGGGCTAAGCGGCATCTCAAAGCGCATGAAATGGCGAGTGAAATGCACTATTAAACTTCTAGGGTAGGTCAAACAGAGACCCGATTAGATCATTTTATATTATGGTTAATTTAAGAATTCAGTGAAATTCTATCACACTTGTTCAATTTACGTCGCTCCTATTTCAGATAGCGTATTGGGCTTTTCGGCATTTCAAAGCGCATGAAATGGCGAGTAAAATGCCCTATTAAACTTCTAGGATACGGCAAACAGAGACCCGATTAGATCATTTTATATTATGGTTAATTTAAGATGTCAGCAAAATTTTATCACATTTGTTCAATTTACGTCGCTCCTATTTCAGATAGCGTACTGGGCTAGGCGGCATGTTGAAGCGCGTGGAATGGCGAGTAGAATGCACTACTAAACTTCTATGATAGGGCAATCAGAGACCCGATTAGATCATTTTATATTTTGTTTAATATAAGATTTCAGGGAAATTCTATCACATTTGTTCAATTTACGTCGTTCCTATTTCAGATAGCGTCCTGTGCTAAGCGGCATCTAAAAGCGCATGAAATGGCGAGCGTAATGCACTATTATACTTCTAGGATAAGGCAAACAGAGACCCGATTAGATCATTTTATATTACGGTTAATATAAGAATTCAGCGTAATTCTATCACATTTGTTCAACTTACGTCGTTCCTATTTCAGATAGCGTACTGGGCTAGGCGGCATCTTAAAGCGCGTGGAATGGCGAGTAAAATGCACTATTAAACTTCTACGATAGGGCAATCAGAGACCCGATTAGATCATTTTATATATTGGTTAATATAAGAATTCAACGAAATTCTATCACATTTGTAAAATTTACGTCGCTCCTATTACAGATAGCTTATTGGGCTTAGCGGCATCTCAAAGCGCATGAAATGACGAGTGAAATGCACTATTAAACTTCTAGGGGTAGGGCAAACAGAGACCCGATTAGATCATTTTATATTATGGTTAATATAAGAATTCAGCGAAATTCTATCACATTTGTTCAATTTACGTCGCTCATATTTCAGATAGCGAACTGGGCTATGCGGCATCTTAAAGCGCGCGGAATGGCGAGTAAAATGCACTATTAAACTTCTATTCTAGGGGCAATCAGAGACCCGATTAGATCATTTTATATTTTGGTTAATATAAGGATTCAGTGAAATTCTATCACATTTGTTCAATTTACGTCGCTCCTATTTCAGATAGCGTATTGGGCTAAGCGGCATCTCAAAGCGCATGAAATGGCGAGTGAAATGCACTATTAGTTCTATGGTAGGGCGAACAGAGACCCGATTAGATCATTTTACATTAAGGTTAATATAAGAATTCAGGGAAATTCTATCACATTTGATCAATTTACGTCGCTCCTATTTCAGATAGCGTATTGGGCTATGCGGCATCTCAAAGCACATGAAATGGCGAGTAAACTGCACTATTAAACTTCTAGGGTAGGTCAAACAGAGACCTGATTAGATCATTTTATATTATGGTTAATTTAAGAATTCAGTGAAATTCTATCGCATTTGTTCAATTTACGTCGCTCCTACTTCAGATAGCGTATTGGGCTAAGCGGCATCTCAAAGCGCATGAAATGGCGAGTAAAATGCACTATCAAACTTCTAGGATAAGGCAACCAGAGACCCGATTAGATCATTTTATATTACGGTTAATATAAGAATTCAGCGTAATTCTATCACATTTGTTCAACTTACGTCGCTCCTATTTCAGGTAGCGTACTGGGCTAGGCGGCATCATAAAGTGCGTGGAATGGCGAGTAAAATGCACTATTAAACTTCTAGGATAAGGCAAACAGAGACCCGATTAGATCATTTTATATTACGGTTAATATAAGAATTCAGCGTAATTCTATCACATTTGTTCAATTTACGTCGCCCCTATTTCAGATAGCGTATTGTGCTAAGCGGCATCTCAAAGCGCATGAAATGGCGAGTGAAATGCACTATTAGACTTCTATGGTAGGGCAAGCAGAGACCCGATTAGATCATTTTATATTATGGTTAATTTAAGAATTCAGCAAAATTCTATCACATTTGTTCAATTTACGTCGCTCCTATTTCAGATAGCGTATCGGGCTAAGCGGCATCTCAAAGCGCATGAAATGGCGAGTAAAATGCACTATTAATCTTCTAGAGTACGGCAAGCAGAGACCCGATTACATCATCTAATATTATGGTTAATTTAAGAATTCAGCAAAATTCTATCACATTTGTTCAATTTACGTCGCTCCTACTTCAGGTAGCGTACTGGACTAGGCGGCATCTTAAAGCGCGTGGAATGGCGAGTAAAATGCACTGCTAAACTTCTATGATAGGGCAATCAGAGACCCGATTATATCATTTTATATTTTGTTTAATATAAGATTTCAGGGAAATTCTATCACACTTGTTCAATTTACGTCGTTCCTATTTCAGATAGCGTACTGGGCTAGGCGTTATCTGAAAGCGCGTGGAATGGCGAGTAAAATGCCCTATGAAACTTCTATGATAGGGCAATAAGAGACCCGATTAGATCATTTTATATTACGGTTAATATAAGAATTCAGCGTAATTCTATCACATTTGTTCAATTTACGTCGCTCCTATTTCAGATAGCGAACTGGGCTATGCGGCATCTTAAAGCGCGCGGAATGGCGAGTAAAATGCACTATTAAACTTCTATGCTAGGACAATCTGAGACCCGATTAGATCATTTTATATTTTGGTTAATATAAGAATTTAGTGAAATTCTATCACATTTGTTCAATTTACGTCGCTCCTATTTCAGATAGCGTATTGGGCAAAGCGGCATCTCAACGCGTATGAAATGGCGAATAAAATGCACTATTAAAGTTCTAGGCTAGGGCGAACAGAGATCCGATTAGATCATTTTACATTATGGTTAATAAAAGAATTCAGCGAAATTCTATCACATTTGTTCAACTTATATCGCTCCTATTTCAGATAGCGTATTGGGCTAAGCGGCATGTCAAAGCGCATGAAATGGCGAGTAAAATGCAATACTAAACTTCTAGGATAAGGAAAACAGAGACCCGATTAGATCATTTTATATTTTGGTTAATATAAGAATTCAGCGAAATTCTATCACATTTGTTCAATTTACGTCGCTCATATTTCAGATAGCGTATTGGGCTAAGCGGCATGTCAAAGCGCATGAAATGGCGAGCAAAATGCACTATTAAACTTCTAGGGTAGGGCAATCAGTGACCCGATTAGATCATTTTATATTATAGTTAATTTAAGAATTCAGCGAAATTCTATCACATCTGTTCAATTTACGTCGCTTCTATTACAGATAGCTTATTGGGCTTAGCGGCATCTCAAAGCGCATGAATTGACGAGTGAAATGCACTATTAAACTTCTAGGGTAGGGCAAACAGAGACCCGATTAGGTCATTTTATATTATGGTTAATTTAAGAATTCAGCAAAATTGTATCACATTTGTTCAATTTACGTCGCTCCTATTTCAGATAGCGTCCTGGGCTAAGCGGCATCTAAAAGCGCATGAAATGGCGAGTATAATGCACTATTATACTTCTAGGATAAGGCAAACAAAGACCCGATTAGATCATTTTATATTACGGTTAATATAAGAATTCAGCGTAATTCTATCACATTTGTTCAACTTACGTCGTTCCTATTTCAGATAGCGTACTGGGCTAGGCGGCATCTTAAAGCGCGTGGAATGGCGAGTAAAATGCACTATTAAACTTCTAGGGTAGGGCAATCAGTGACCCGATTAGATCATTTTATATTATACTTAATTTAAGAATTGATCGAAATTCTATCACATTTGTTCAATTTACGTCGCTCCTATTTCAGATAGCGTATTGGGCTAAGCGGCATCTCAAAGCGCATGAAATGGCGAGTAAAATGCACTATTAAACTTCTAGGATAAGGCAAACAGAGACCCGATTAGATCATTTTATATTACGGTTAATATAAGAATTCAGCGTAATTCTATCACATTTGTTCAATTTACGTCGCCCCTATTTCAAATAGCGTATTGTGCTAAGCGGCATCTCAAAGCGCATGAAATGGCGAGTGAAATGCACTATTAGACTTCTATGGTAGGGCAAGCAGAGACCCGATTAGATCATTTTATATTATGGTTAATTTAAGAATTCAGCAAAATTCTATCACATTTGTTCAATTTACGTCGCTCCTATTTCAGATAGCGTATTGGGCTAAGCGGCATCTCAAAGCGCATGAAATGGCGAGTAAAATTCACTATTAAACTTCTAGGGTACGGCAAGCAGAGACCCGATTACATCATCTAATATTATGGTTAATTTAAGAATTCAGCAAAATTCTATCACATTTGTTCAATTTACGTCGCTCCTACTTCAGGTCGTGTACTGGACTAGGCGGCATCTTAAAGCGCGTGGAATGGCGAGTAAAATGCACTGCTAAACTTCTATGATAGGGCAATCAGAGACCCGATTATATCATTTTATATTTTGTTTAATATAAGATTTCAGGGAAATTCTATCACATTTGTTTAATTTACGTCGCTCCTATTTCAGATAGCGTATTGGGCGATGCGGCATCTCAAAGCGCATGAAATGGCGACTAAAATGCTATATTAAACTTCTAAGGTAGGGCAAGCAGAGACCCGATTAGATCATTTTATATTATGGTTAATTTAAGAATTCAGCAAAATTCTATCACATTTGTTCAATTTACGTCGCTCCTATTTCAGATAGCGTATTGGGCTAAGCGGCATCTCAAAGCGCATGAAATGGCGAGTAAAATGCACTATTAAACTTCTAGGGTAGGTCAAACAGAGACCCGATTAGATCATTTTATATTATGGTTAATGTAAGATTTCAGCAAAATTCTATCACATTTGTTCAATTTACGTCGCTCCAATTTCAGATAGCTTATTGGGCTAAGAGGCATCTCAAAGCGCATGAAATGACGAGTGAAATGAACTATTAAACTTCTAGGGTAGGTCAAACAGAGACCCGATTAGATCATTTTATATTATGGTTAATTTAAGAATTCAGTGAAATTCTATCACACTT
Source organism: Macropis europaea (assembly GCA_916610135.2). Lineage (NCBI taxonomy): Eukaryota > Metazoa > Arthropoda > Insecta > Hymenoptera > Melittidae > Macropis > Macropis europaea. Next base: position 37,830 of record CAKAJE020000527.1, on the reverse strand, counting down.
GTTCAATTTACGTCGCTCCTATTTCAGATAGCGTATTGGGCTTTTCGGCATTTCAAAGCGCATGAAATGGCGAGTAAAATGCCCTATTAAACTTCTAGGATACGGCAAACAGAGACCCGATTAGATCATTTTATATTATGGTTAATTTAAGATGTCAGCAAAATTTTATCACATTTGTTCAATTTACGTCGCTCCTATTTCAGATAGCGTACTGGGCTAGGCGGCATGTTGAAGCGCGTGGAATGGCGAGTAGAATGCACTACTAAACTTCTATGATAGGGCAATCAGAGACCCGATTAGATCATTATATATTTTGTTTAATATAAGATTTCAGGGAAATTCTATCACATTTGTTCAACTTACGTCGCTCCTATTTCAGATAGCGTATTGGGATAAGCGGCATCTCAAAGCGCATGAAATGGCGAGTAAAATGCACAATTAAACCACTAGGGTAGGGCAAACAGAGACCCGATTAGATCATTTTATATTGTGGTTAATTTAAGCATTCAGCAAAATTCTATCACACTTGTTCAATTTACGTCGCTCCTATTTCAGATAGCGTATTGGGCTAAGCGGCATCTCAAAGCGCATGAAATGGCGAGTAAAATGCACTATCAAACTTCTAGGATAAGGCAACCAGAGACCCGATTAGATCATTTTATATTACGGTTAATATAAGAATTCAGCGTAATTCTATCACATTTGTTCAACTTACGTCGCTCCTATTTCAGGTAGCGTACTGGGCTAGGCGGCATCATAAAGTGCGTGGAATGGCGAGTAAAATGCACTATTAAACTTCTAGGATAAGGCAAACAGAGACCCGATTAGATCATTTTATATTACGGTTAATATAAGAATTCAGCGTAATTCTATCACATTTGTTCAATTTACGTCGCCCCTATTTCAAATAGCGTATTGTGCTAAGCGGCATCTCAAAGCGCATGAAATGGCGAGTGAAATGCACTATTAGACTTCTATGGTAGGGCAAGCAGAGACCCGATTAGATCATTTTATATTATGGTTAATTTAAGAATTCAGCAAAATTCTATCACATTTGTTCAATTTACGTCGCTCCTATTTCAGATAGCGTATCGGGCTAAGCGGCATCTCAAAGCGCATGAAATGGCGAGTAAAATGCACTATTAAACTTCTAGGGTACGGCAAGCAGAGACCCGATTACATCATCTAATATTATGGTTAATTTAAGAATTCAGCAAAATTCTATCACATTTGTTCAATTTACGTCGCTCCTACTTCAGGTAGCGTACTGGACTAGGCGGCATCTTAAAGCGCGTGGAATGGCGAGTAAAATGCACTGCTAAACTTCTATGATAGGGCAATCAGAGACCCGATTATATCATTTTATATTTTGTTTAATATAAGATTTCAGGGAAATTCTATCACACTTGTTCAATTTACGTCGTTCCTATTTCAGATAGCGTACTGGGCTAGGCGTTATCTGAAAGCGCGTGGAATGGCGAGTAAAATGCCCTATGAAACTTCTATGATAGGGCAATAAGAGACCCGATTAGATCATTTTATATTACGGTTAATATAAGAATTCAGCGTAATTCTATCACATTTGTTCAATTTACGTCGCTCATATTTCAGATAGCGAACTGGGCTATGCGGCATCTTAAAGCGCGCGGAATGGCGAGTAAAATGCACTATTAAACTTCTATGCTAGGACAATCTGAGACCCGATTAGATCATTTTATATTTTGGTTAATATAAGAATTTAGTGAAATTCTATCACATTTGTTCAATTTACGTCGCTCCTATTTCAGATAGCGTATTGGGCAAAGCGGCATCTCAACGCGTATGAAATGGCGAATAAAATGCACTATTAAAGTTCTAGGCTAGGGCGAACAGAGATCCGATTAGATCATTTTACATTATGGTTAATAAAAGAATTCAGCGAAATTCTATCACATTTGTTCAACTTATATCGCTCCTATTTCAGATAGCGTATTGGGCTAAGCGGCATGTCAAAGCGCATGAAATGGCGAGTAAAATGCAATACTAAACTTCTAGGATAAGGAAAACAGAGACCCGATTAGATCATTTTATATTTTGGTTAATATAAGAATTCAGCGAAATTCTATCACATTTGTTCAATTTACGTCGCTCATATTTCAGATAGCGTATTGGGCTAAGCGGCATGTCAAAGCGCATGAAATGGCGAGCAAAATGCACTATTAAACTTCTAGGGTAGGGCAATCAGTGACCCGATTAGATCATTTTATATTATAGTTAATTTAAGAATTCAGCGAAATTCTATCACATCTGTTCAATTTACGTCGCTTCTATTACAGATAGCTTATTGGGCTTAGCGGCATCTCAAAGCGCATGAATTGACGAGTGAAATGCACTATTAAACTTCTAGGGTAGGGCAAACAGAGACCCGATTAGGTCATTTTATATTATGGTTAATATAAGAATTCAGCGAAATTCTATCACATTTGTTCAATTTACGTCGCTCATATTTCAGATAGCGAACTGGGCTATGCGGCATCTTAAAGCGCGCGGAATGGTGAGTAAAATGCACTATTAAACTTCTATGCTAGGGCAATCAGAGACCCGATTAGATCATTTTATATTTTGGTTAATATAAGGATTCAGTGAAATTCTATCACATTTGTTCAATTTACGTCGCTCCTATTTCAGATAGCGTATTGGGCTAAGCGGCATCTCAAAGCGCATGAAATGGCGAGTGAAATGCACTATTAGACTTCTATGGTAGGGCGAACAGAGACCCGATTAGATTATTTTACATTAAGGTTAATATAAGAATTCAGGGAAATTCTATCACATTTGATCAATTTACGTCGCTCCTATTTCAGATAGCGTATTGGGCTATGCGGCATCTCAAAGCACATGAAATGGCGAGTAAACTGCACTATTAAACTTCTAGGGTAGGTCAAACAGAGACCCGATTAGATCATTTTATATTATGGTTAATTTAAGAATTCAGTGAAATTCTATCGCACTTGTTCAATTTACGTCGCTCCTATTTCAGATAGCGTACTGGGCTAGGCGGCATCTTAAAGCGCGTGGAATGGCGAGTAGAATGCACTAATAAACTTCTATGATAGGGCAATCAGAGACCCGATTAGATCATTTTATATTACGGTTAATATAAGAATTCAGCGTAATTCTATCACATTTGTTCAATTTACGTCGCTGATATTTCAGATAGCGTATTGGGCTAAGCGGCATCTCAAAGCGCAAAAAATGGCGAGTAAAATGCACTATTAAACTTCTAGGTAGGGCAAACAGAGACCCGATTAGATCATTTTATATTATGGTTAATTTAAGAATTGAGCGAAATTCTATCACATTTGTTCAACTTACGTCGCTCCTAATTTAGATAGCGTACTGGGCTAGGCGGCATCTTAAAGCGCGTGGAATGGCGAGTAAAATGCACTGCTAAACTTCTATGATAGGGCAATCAGAGACCCGATTAGATCATTTTATATTTTGTTTAATATAAGATTTCAGGGAAATTCTATCACATTTGTTTAATTTACGTCGCTCCTATTTCAGATAGCGTATTGGGCGAAGCGGCATCTCAAAGCGCATGAAATGGCGACTAAAATGCACTATTAAACTTCTAGGGTAGGGCAAGCAGTGACCCGATTAGATCATTTTATATTATGGTTAATTTAAGAATTCAGCAAAATTCTATCACATTTGTTCAATTTACGTCGCTCCTATTTCAGATAGCGTATTGGGCTAAGCGGCATCTCAAAGCGCATGAAATGGTGAGTAAAATGCACTATTAAACTACTCGGATAGGGCAAGCAGAGACCCGATTACATCATCTAATATTATGGTTAATTTAAGAATTCAGCAAAATTCTATCACATTTGTGCAATTTACGTCGCTCCTATTTCAGATAGCGTATTGGGCTAAGCGGCATCTCAAAGCGCATGAAATGGCGAGTGAAATGCACTATTAAACTTCTAGGGTAGGTCAAACAGAGACCCGATTAGATCATTTTATATTATGGTTAATTTAAGAATTCAGTGAAATTCTATCACACTTGTTCAATTTACGTCGCTCCTATTTCAGATAGCGTATTGGGCTTTTCGGCATTTCAAAGCGCATGAAATGGCGAGTAAAATGCCCTATTAAACTTCTAGGATACGGCAAACAGAGACCCGATTAGATCATTTTATATTATGGTTAATTTAAGATGTCAGCAAAATTTTATCACATTTGTTCAATTTACGTCGCTCCTATTTCAGATAGCGTACTGGGCTAGGCGGCATGTTGAAGCGCGTGGAATGGCGAGTGGAATGCACTACTAAACTTCTATGATAGGGCAATCAGAGACCCGATTAGATCATTTTATATTTTGTTTAATATAAGATTTCAGGGAAATTCTATCACATTTGTTCAATTTACGTCGTTCCTATTTCAGATAGCGTCCTGGGCTAAGCGGCATCTAAAAGCGCATGAAATGGCGAGTGTAATGCACTATTATACTTCTAGGATAAGGCAAACAGAGACCCGATTAGATCATTTTATATTACGGTTAATATAAGAATTCAGCGTAATTCTATCACATTTGTTCAACTTACGTCGTTCCTATTTCAGATAGCGTACTGGGCTAGGCGGCATCTTAAAGCGCGTGGAATGGCGAGTAAAATGCACTATTAAACTTCTACGATAGGGCAATCAGAGACCCGATTAGATCATTTTATATATTGGTTAATATAAGAATTCAACGAAATTCTATCACATTTGTAAAATTTACGTCGCTCCTATTACAGATAGCTTATTGGGCTTAGCGGCATCTCAAAGCGCATGAAATGACGAGTGAAATGCACTATTAAACTTCTAGGGTAGGGCAAACAGAGACCCGATTAGATCATTTTATATTATGGTTAATATAAGAATTCAGCGAAATTCTATCACATTTGTTCAATTTACGTCGCTCATATTTCAGATAGCGAACTGGGCTATGCGGCATCTTAAAGCGCGCGGAATGGTGAGTAAAATGCACTATTAAACTTCTATGCTAGGGCAATCAGAGACCCGATTAGATCATTTTATATTTTGGTTAATATAAGGATTCAGTGAAATTCTATCACATTTGTTCAATTTACGTCGCTCCTATTTCAGATAGCGTATTGGGCTAAGCGGCATCTCAAAGCGCATGAAATGGCGAGTGAAATGCACTATTAGACTTCTATGGTAGGGCGAACAGAGACCCGATTAGATCATTTTACATTAAGGTTAATATAAGAATTCAGGGAAATTCTATCACATTTGATCAATTTACGTCGCTCCTATTTCAGATAGCGTATTGGGCTATGCGGCATCTCAAAGCACATGAAATGGCGAGTAAACTGCACTATTAAACTTCTAGGGTAGGTCAAACAGAGACCCGATTAGATCATTTTATATTATGTTTAATTTAAGAATTCAGTGAAATTCTATCGCACTTGTTCAATTTACGTCGCTCCTATTTCAGATAGCGTACTGGGCTAGGCGGCATCTTAAAGCGCGTGGAATGGCGAGTAGAATGCACTACTAAACTTCTATGATAGGGCAATCAGAGACCCGATTAGATCATTATATATTTTGTTTAATATAAGATTTCAGGGAAATTCTATCACATTTGTTCTATTTACGTCGCTCCTATTTCAGATAGCGTGTTGGGCTAAGCGGCATCTCAAAGCGCATGAAATGGCGAGTAGAATGCAATACTAAACTTCTAGGATAAGGCAAACAGAGACCCGATTAGATTATTTTATATTTTGGTTAATATAAGAATTCAGCGAAATTCTATCACATTTGTTCAACTTACGTCGCTCCTATTTCAGATAGCGTATTGGGATAAGCGGCATCTCAAAGCGCATGAAATGGCGAGTAAAATGCACAATTAAACCACTAGGGTAGGGCAAACAGAGACCCGATTAGATCATTTTATATTGTGGTTAATTTAAGCATTCAGCAAAATTCTATCACACTTGTTCAATTTACGTCGCTCCTATTTCAGATAGCGTATTGGGCTAAGCGGCATCTCAAAGCGCATGAAATGGCGAGTAAAATGCACTATCAAACTTCTAGGATAAGGCAAACAGAGACCCGATTAGATCATTTTATATTACGGTTAATATAAGAATTCAGCGTAATTCTATCACATTTGTTCAACTTACGTCGCTCCTATTTCAGGTAGCGTACTGGGCTAGGCGGCATCATAAAGTGCGTGGAATGGCGAGTAAAATGCACTATTAAACTTCTAGGATAAGGCAAACAGAGACCCGATTAGATCATTTTATATTACGGTTAATATAAGAATTCGGCGTAATTCTATCACATTTGTTCAATTTACGTCGCTGCTATTCCAGATAGCTTATTGTGCGTAGCGGCATCTCAAAGCGCATGAAATGACGAGTGCAATGCACTATTAAACTTCTAGGATAAGGCAAACAGAGACCCGATTAGTTCATTTTATATTTTGGTTAATATAAGAATTCAGCGAAATTCTATCACATTTGTTCAATTTACGTCGCTCATATTTCAGATAGCGAACTGGGCTGTGCGGCATCTTAAAGCGCGCGGAATGGCGAGTAAAATGCACAATTAAACTACTAGGGTAGGGCAAACAGAGACCCGATTAGATCATTTTATATTGTGGTTAATTTAAGCATTCAGCAAAATTCTATCACATTTGTTCAATTTACGTCGCTCCTATTTCAGATAGCGTATTGGGCTAGGCGGCATCATAAAGTGCGTGGAATGGCGAGTAAAATGCACTATTAAACTTCTAGGATAAGGCAAACGGAGACCCGATTAGATCATTTTATATTACGGTTAATATAAGAATGCGGCGTAATTCTATCACATTTGTTCAATTTACGTCGCTGCTATTCCAGATAGCTTATTGTGCGTAGCGGCATCTCAAAGCGCATGAAATGACGAGTGCAATGCACTATTAAACTTCTAGGGTAGGGCAATCAGTGACCCGATTAGATCATTTTATATTATAGATAATTTAAGAATTCAGCGAAATTCTATCACATTTGTTCAATTTACGTCGCTCCTATTTAAGATAGCGTATTTGGCTAAGCGGCATCTCAAAGCGCATGAAATGGCGAGTAAAATGCAATACTAAACTTCTAGGATAAGGCAAACAGAGACCCGATTAGATCATTTTATATTACGGTTAATATAAGAATTCAGCGTAATTCTACCACATTTGTTCAACTTACGTCGCTCCTAATTTAGATAGCGTACAGGGCTAGGCGGCATCTTAAAGCGCGTGGAATGGCGAGTAAAATGCACTGCTAAACTTCTATGATAGGGCAATCAGAGACCCGATTAGATCATTTTATATTTTGTTTAATATAAGATTTCAGGGAAATTCTATCACATTTGTTCAATTTACGTCGCTCCTATTTCAGATAGCGTATTGGGCTAAGCGGCATCTCAAGGCGCATGAAATGGCGAATAAAATGCGCTATTTAACTTCTAGGCTAGGGCGAACAGAGACCCGATTAGATCATTTTACATTATGGTTCTTAAAAGAATTCAGCGAAATTCTATCACATTCGTTCAACGTACGTCGCTCCTATTTCAGATAGCGTATTGGGATAAGCGGCATCGAAAAGCGCATGAAATGGCGAGTAAAATGCACAATTAAACTACTAGGGTAGGGCAAACAGAGACCCGATTAGATCATTTTATATTACGGTTAATACAAGTATTCAGCGAGATTCTATCACATCTGTTGAATTTACGTCGCTCCTATTTCAGACAGCGTACAGGGCTAGGCGGCATCTTAAAGCGTGTGGAATGGCGAGTAAAATGCACTATTAACCTTCTATGATAGGGCAATCAGAGACCAGACTAGATCATTTTATACTTTGGTTAATATAAGAATTCAGGGAAATTCTATCACATTTGTTCAACTTACGTCGTTCCTATTTCAGATAGCGTACTGGGCTAGGCGGCATCTGAAAGCGCATGAAATGGCGAGTAAAATGCACTATTAAACTTCTAGGATACGGCAAACAGAGACCCGATTAGATCATTTTATATTACGGTTAATATAAGAATTCGGCGTAATTCTATCACATTTGTTCAATTTACGTCGCTGCTATTCCAGATAGCTTATTGTGCTTAGCGGCATCTCAAAGCGCATGAAATGACGAGTGAAATGCAGTATTAAACTTCTAGGATAAGGCAAACAGAGACCCGATTACATCATTTTATATTTTGGTTAATATAAGAATTCAGCGAAATTCTATCACATTTGTTCAATTTACGTCGCTCATATTTCAGATAGCGAACTGGGCTATGCGGCATCTTAAAGCGCGCGGAATGGCGAGTAAAATGCACTATTAAACTTCTATGCTAGGACAATCTGAGACCCGATTAGATCATTTTATATTTTGGTTAATAAAATAATTCAGCGAAATTCTATCACATTTGTTCAACTTATATCGCTCCTATTTCAGATAGCGTATTGGGCTAAGCGGCATGTCAAAGCGCATGAAATGGCGAGTAAAATGCAATACTAAACTTCTAGGATAAGGAAAACAGAGAGCCGATTAGATCATTTTATATTTTGGTTAATATAAGAATTCAGCGAAATTCTATCACATTTGTTCAATTTACGTCGCTTCTATTACAGATAGCTTATTGGGCTTAGCGGCATCTCAAAGCGCATGAATTGACGAGTGAAATGCACTATTAAACTTCTAGGGTAGGGCAAACAGAGACCCGATTAGGTCATTTTATATTATGGTTAATTTAAGAATTCAGCAAAATTGTATCACATTTGTTCAATTTACGTCGTTCCTATTTCAGATAGCGTCCTGGGCTAAGCGGCATCTAAAAGCGCATGAAATGGCGAGTATAATGCACTATTATACTTCTAGGATAAGGCAAACAGAGACCCGATTAGATCATTTTATATTACGGTTAATATAAGAATTCAGCGTAATTCTATCACATTTGTTCAACTTACGTCGTTCCTATTTCAGATAGCGTACTGGGCTAGGCGGCATCTTAAAGCGCGTGGAATGGCGAGTAAAATGCACTATTAAACTTCTAGGGTAGGGCAATCAGTGACCCGATTAGATCATTTTATATTATACTTAATTTAAGAATTGATCGAAATTCTATCACATTTGTTCAATTTACGTCGCTCCTATTTCAGATAGCGTATTGGGCTAAGCGGCATCTCAAAGCGCATGAAATGGCGAGTAAAATGCACTATTAAACTTCCAGGGTACGGCAAGCAGAGACCCGATTACATCATCTAATATTATGGTTAATTTAAGAATTCAGCAAAATTCTATCACATTTGTTCAATTTACGTCGCTCCTACTTCAGGTAGCGTACTGGACTAGGCGGCATCTTAAAGCGCGTGGAATGGCGAGTAAAATGCACTGCTAAACTTCTATGATAGGGCAATCAGAGACCCGATTATATCATTTTATATTTTGTTTAATATAAGATTTCAGGGAAATTCTATCACATTTGTTTAATTTACGTCGCTCCTATTTCAGATAGCGTATTGGGCGAAGCGGCATCTCAAAGCGCATGAAATGGCGACTAAAATGCTATATTAAACTTCTAGGGTAGGGCAAGCAGAGACCCGATTAGATCATTTTATATTATGGTTAATTTAAGAATTCAGCAAAATTCTATCACATTTGTTCAATTTACGTCGCTCCTATTTCAGATAGCGTATTGGGCTAAGCGGCATCTCAAAGCGCATGAAATGGCGAGTAAAATGCACTATTAAACTTCTAGGGTACGGCAAGCAGAGACCCGATTACATCATCTAATATTATGGTTAATTTAAGAATTCAGCAAAATTCTATCACATTTGTACAATTTACGTCGCTCCTATTTCAGATAGCGTATTGGCCTAAGCGGCATCTCAAAGCACATGAAATGGCGAGTAAAATGCACTATTAAACTTCTAGGGTAGGTCAAACAGATACCCGATTAGATCATTTTATATTATGGTTAATTTAAGAATTCAGTGAAATTCTTTCACACTTGTTCAATTTACGTCGCTCCTATTTCAGATAGCGTATTGGGCTAAGCGGCATTTCAAAGCGCATGAAATGGCGAGTAAAATGCCTTATTAAACTTCTAGGATAAGTCAAACAGAGACCCGATTAGATCATTTTATATTATGGTTAATTTAAGATGTCAGCAAAATTTTATCACATTTGTTCAATTTACGTCGCTCCTAATTTAGATAGCGTACTGGGCTAGGCGGCATCTTAAAGCGCGTGGAATTGCAAGTAAAATACACTGCTAAACTTCTATGATAGGGCAATCAGAGACCCGATTAGATCATTTTATATTATGGTTAATTTAAGAATTGAGCGAAATTCTATCACATTTGCTCAACTTACGTCGCTCCTAATTTAGATAGCGTACTGGGCTAGGCGGCATCTCAAAGCGCGTGGAATGGCGAGTAAAATGCACTATTAAACTACTCGGGTAGGGCAAGCAGAGACCCGATTACATCATCTAATATTATGGTTAATTTAAGAATTCAGCAAAATTCTATCACATTTGTGCAATTTACGTCGCTCCTATTTCAGATAGCGTATTGGGCTAAGCGGCATCTCAAAGCGCATGAAATGGCGAGTGAAATGCACTATTAAACTTCTATGCTAGGGCAATCAGAGACCCGATTAGATCATTTTATATTACGGTTAATATAAGAATTCAGCGTAATTCTATCACGTTTGTTCAACTTGCGTCGCTCCTACTTCAGGTAGCGTACTGGGCTAGGCGGCATGTTAAAGCGCGTGGAATGGCGAGTAAAATGCACTGCTAAACTTCTATGATAGGGCAATCAGAGACCCGATTATATCATTTTATATTTTGTTTAATATAAGATTTCAGGGAAATTCTATCACATTTGTTTAATTTACGTCGCTCCTATTTCAGATAGCGTATTGGGCGAAGCGGCATCTCAAAGCGCATGAAATGGCGACTAAAATGCTATATTAAACTTCTAGGGTAGGGCAAGCAGAGACCCGATTAGATCATTTTATATTATGGTTAATTTAAGAATTCAGCAAAATTCTATCACATTTGTTCAATTTACGTCGCTCCTATTTCAGATAGCGTATTGGGCTAAGCGGCATCTCAAAGCGCATGAAATGGCGAGTAAAATGCACTATTAAACTTCTAGGGTAGGGCAAGCAGAGACCCGATTACATCATCTAATATTATGGTTAATTTAAGAATTCAGCAAAATTCTATCACATTTGTTCAATTTACGTCGCTCCTATTTCAGATAGCGTATTGGGCTAAGCGGCATCTCAAAGCACATGAAATGGCGAGTAAAATGCACTATTAAACTTCTAGGGTAGGTCAAACAGATACCCGATTAGATCATTTTATATTATGGTTAATTTAAGAATTCAGTGAAATTCTTTCACACTTGTTCAATTTACGTCGCTCCTATGTCAGATAGCGTGTTGGGCTAAGCGGCATCTCAAAGCGCATGAAATGGCGAGTAAAATGCAATACTATACTTCTAGGAGAAGGCAAACAGAGACCCGATTAGATCATTTTATATTTTGGTTCATATAAGAATTCAGCGAAATTCTATCACATTTGTTCAACTTACGTCGCTCCTATTTCAGATAGCGTATTGGGATAAGCGGCATCTCAAAGCGCATGAAATGGCGAGTAAAATGCACAATGAAACTACTAGGGTAGGGCAAACAGAGACCCGATTAGATCATTTTATATTGTGGTTAACTTAAGCATTCAGCAAAATTCTATCACATTTGTTCAATTTACGTCGCTCCTATTTCAGATAGCGTATTGGGCTAAGCGGCAACTCAAAGCGCATGAAATGGCGAGTAAAATGCACTATCAAACTTCTAGGATAAGGCAAACAGAGTCCCGATTAGATCATTTTATATTACTGTTAATATAAGAATTCAGCGTAATTCTATCACATTTGTTCAACTTACGTCGCTCCTATTTCTGGTAGCGTACTGGGCTTGGCGGCATCTTAAAGTGCGCGGAATGGCGAGTAAAATGCACTATTAAACTTCTAGGATAAGGCAAACAGAGACCCGATTAGATCATTTTATATTTTGGTTAATATAAGAATTCAGCGAAATTCTATCACATTTGTTCAATTTACGTCGCTCATATTTCTGATAGCGAACTGGGCTATGCGGCATCTTAAAGGGCGCGGAATGGCGAGTAAAATGCACTATTAAACTTCTATGCTAGGGAAATCAGAGACCCGATTAGATCATTTTATATTTTGGTTAATATAAGAATTCAGTGAAATTCTATCACATTTGTTCAATTTACGTCGCTCCAATTTCAGATAGCGTATTGGGCAAAGCGGCATCTCAAAGCGTATGAAATGGCGAATAAAATGCACTATTAAAGTTCTAGGCCAGGGCGAACAGAGATCCGATTAGATCATTTTACATTATGGTTAATAAAAGAATTCAGCGAAATTCTATCACATTTGTTCAACTTATATCGCTCCTATTTCAGATAGCGTATTAGGCTAAGCGGCATCTCAAAGCGCATGAAATGACGAGTAAAATGCACTATTAAAGTTCTAGGGTTGGGCAAACAGAGACCCGATTAGATCATTTTATATTATGGTTAATTTAAGAATTGAGCGAAATTCTATCACATTTGTTCAACTTACGTCGCTCCTAATTTAGATAGCGTACTGGGCTAGGCGGCATCTTAAAGCGCGTGGAATGGCAAGTAAAATGCACTGCTAAACATCTATGATAGGGCAATCAGAGATCCGGTTAGATCATTTTATATTTTGTTTAATATAAGATTTCAGGGAAAATCTATCACATTTGTTTAATTTACGTCGCTCCTATTTCAGATAGCGTATTGGGCGAAGCGGCATCTCAAAGCGCATGAAATGGCGACTAAAATGCACTATTAAACTTCTAGGGTAGGGCAAGCAGAGACCCGGTTAGATCATTTTATATTATGGTTAATTTAAGAAATCAGCAAAATTCTATCACATTCGTTCAATTTAGGTCGCTCCTATTTCAGATAGCGTTCTGGGCTAGGCGGCATCTTAAAGCGCGTGGAATGGCGAGTAAAATGCACTGCTAAGATTCTATGATAGGGCAATCAGAGACCCGATTAGATCATTTTATATTTTGTTTAATATAAGATTTCAGGGAAATTCTATCACATTTGTTCAATTTACGTCGCTCCTATTTCAGATAGCGTGTTGGGCTAAGCGGCATCTCAAAGCGCATGAAATGGCGAGTAAAATGCAATACTGAACTTCTAGGATAAGGCAAACAGAGACCCGATTAGATCATTTTATATTTTGGTTAATATAAGAATTCAGCGAAATTCTATCACATTTGTTCAACTTACGTCGCTCCTATTTCAGATAGCGTATTGGGATAAGCGGCATCTCAAAGCACATGAAATGGCGAGTAAACTGCACTATTAAACTTCTAGGGTAGGTCAAACAGAGACCCGATTAGATCATTTTATATTATGGTTAATTTAAGAATTCAGTGAAATTCTATCGCACTTGTTCAATTTACGTCGCTCCTATTTCAGATAGCGTACTGGGCTAGGCGGCATCTTAAAGCGCGTGGAATGGCGAGTAGAATGCACTACTAAACTTCTATGATAGGGCAATCAGAGACCCGATTAGATCATTTTATATTTTGTTTAATATAAGATTTCAGGGAAATTCTATCACATTTGTTCTATTTACGTCGCTCCTATTTCAGATAGCGTGTTGGGCTAAGCGGCATCTCAAAGCGCATGAAATGGCGAGTAGAATGCAATACTAAACTTCTAGGATAAGGCAAACAGAGACCCGATTAGATTATTTTATATTTTGGTTAATATAAGAATTCAGCGAAATTCTATCACATTTGTTCAACTTACGTCGCTCCTATTTCAGATAGCGTATTGGGATAAGCGGCATCTCAAAGCGCATGAAATGGCGAGTAAAATGCACAATTAAACCACTAGGGTAGGGCAAACAGAGACCCGATTAGATCATTTTATATTGTGGTTAATTTAAGCATTCAGCAAAATTCTATCACACTTGTTCAATTTACGTCGCTCCTATTTCAGATAGCGTATTGGGCTAGGCGGCATCATAAAGTGCGTGGAATGGCGAGTAAAATGCACTATTAAACTTCTAGGATAAGGCAAACGGAGACCCGATTAGATCATTTTATATTACGGTTAATATAAGAATTCGGCGTAATTCTATCACATTTGTTCAATTTACGTCGCTGCTATTCCAGATAGCTTATTGTGCGTAGCGGCATCTCAAAGCGCATGAAATGACGAGTGCAATACACTATTAAACATATAGGATAAGGCAAACAGAGACCCGATTAAATCATTTTATACTTTGGTTAATATAAGAATTCAGCGAAATTCTATCACATTTGTTCAATTTACGTCGCTCATATTTCAGATAGCGAATTGGGCTAAGCGGCACCTCAAAGCGCATGAAATGGCGAGTAAAATGCACTATTAAACTTCTAGGGTAGGGCAATCAGTGACCCGATTAGATCATTTTATATTATAGATAATTTAAGAATTCAGCGAAATTCTATCACATTTGTTCAATTTACGTCGCTCCTATTTAAGATAGCGTATTTGGCTAAGCGGCATCTCAAAGCGCATGAAATGGCGAGTAAAATGCAATACTAAACTTCTAGGATAAGGCAAACAGAGACCCGATTAGATCATTTTATATTACGGTTAATATAAGAATTCAGCGTAATTCTACCACATTTGTTCAACTTACGTCGCCCCTAATTTAGATAGCGTACAGGGCTAGGCGGCATCTTAAAGCGCGTGGAATGGCGAGTAAAATGCACTGCTAAACTTCTATGATAGGGCAATCAGAGACCCGATTAGATCATTTTATATTTTGTTTAATATAAGATTTCAGGGAAATTCTATCACATTTGTTCAATTTACGTCGCTCCTATTTCAGATAGCGTATTGGGCTAAGCGGCATCTCAAGGCGCATGAAATGGCGAATAAAATGCGCTATTAAACTTCTAGGCTAGGGCGAACAGAGACCCGATTAGATCATTTTACATTATGGTTCTTAAAAGAATTCAGCGAAATTCTATCACATTCGTTCAACGTACGTCGCTCCTATTTCAGATAGCGTATTGGGATAAGCGGCATCGAAAAGCGCATGAAATGGCGAGTAAAATGCACAATTAAACTACTAGGGTAGGGCAAACAGAGACCCGATTAGATCATTTTATATTACGGTTAATACAAGTATTCAGCGAGATTCTATCACATCTGTTGAATTTACGTCGCTCCTATTTCAGACAGCGTACAGGGCTAGGCGGCATCTTAAAGCGTGTGGAATGGCGAGTAAAATGCACTATTAACCTTCTATGATAGGGCAATCAGAGACCAGACTAGATCATTTTATACTTTGGTTAATATAAGAATTCAGGGAAATTCTATCACATTTGTTCAACTTACGTCGTTCCTATTTCAGATAGCGTACTGGGCTAGGCGGCATCTGAAAGCGCATGAAATGGCGAGTAAAATGCACTATTAAACTTCTAGGATACGTCAAACAGAGACCCGATTAGATCATTTTATATTACGGTTAATATAAGAATTCGGCGTAATTCTATCACATTTGTTCAATTTACGTCGCTGCTATTCCAGATAGCTTATTGTGCTTAGCGGCATCTCAAAGCGCATGAAATGACGAGTGAAACGCAGTATTAAACTTCTAGGATAAGGCAAACAGAGACCCGATTACATCATTTTATATTTTGGTTAAAATAAGAATTCAGCGAAATTCTATCACATTTGTTCAATTTACGTCGCTCATATTTCAGATAGCGAACTGGGCTATGCGGCATCTTAAAGCGCGCGGAATGGCGAGTAAAATGCACTATTAAACTTCTATGCTAGGACAATCTGAGACCCGATTAGATCATTTTATATTTTGGTTAATATAAGAATTCAGTGAAATTCTATCACATTTGTTCAATTTACGTCGCTCCTATTTCAGATAGCGTATTGGGCAAAGCGGCATCTCAACGCGTATGAAATGGCGAATAAAATGCACTATTAAAGTTCTAGGCTAGGGCGAACAGAGATCCGATTAGATCATTTTACATTATGGTTAATAAAAGAATTCAGCGAAATTCTATCACATTTGTTCAACTTATATCGCTCCTATTTCAGATAGCGCATTGGGCTAAGCGGCATGTCAAAGCGCATGAAATGGCGAGTAAAATGCAATACTATACTTCTAGGATAAGGAAAACAGAGACCCGATTAGATCATTTTATATTTTGGTTAATATAAGAATTCAGCGAAATTCTATCACATTTGTTCAATTTACGTCGCTCATATTTCAGATAGCGTATTGGGCTAAGCGGCATGTCAAAGCGCATGAAATGGCGAGCAAAGTGCACTATTAAACTTCTAGGGTAGGGCAATCAGTGACCCGATTAGATCATTTTATATTATAGTTAATTTAAGAATTCAGCGAAATTCTATCACATCTGTTCAATTTACGTCGCTTCTATTACAGATAGCTTATTGGGCTTAGCGGCATCTCAAAGCGCATGAATTGACGAGTGAAATGCACTATTAAACTTCTAGGGTAGGGCAAACAGAGACCCGATTAGGTCATTTTATATTATGGTTAATTTAAGAATTCAGCAAAATTGTATCACATTTGTTCAATTTACGTCGTTCCTATTTCAGATAGCGTCCTGGGCTAAGCGGCATCTAAAAGCGCATGAAATGGCGAGTATAATGCACTATTATACTTCTAGGATAAGGCAAACAGAGACCCGATTAGATCATTTTATATTACGGTTAATATAAGAATTCAGCGTAATTCTATCACATTTGTTCAACTTACGTCGTTCCTATTTCAGATAGCGTACTGGGCTAGGCGGCATCTTAAAGCGCGTGGAATGGCGAGTAAAATGCACTATTAAACTTCTAGGGTAGGGCAATCAGTGACCCGATTAGATCATTTTATATTATACTTAATTTAAGAATTGATCGAAATTCTATCACATTTGTTCAATTTACGTCGCTCCTATTTCAGATAGCGTATTGGGCTAAGCAGCATCTCAAAGCGCATGAAATGGCGAGTACAATGCACTATTAAACTTCTAGGATAAGGCAAACAGAGACCCGATTAGATCATTTTATATTACGGTTAATATAAGAATTCAGCGTAATTCTATCACATTTGTTCAATTTACGTCGCCCCTATTTCAAATAGCGTATTGTGCTAAGCGGCATCTCAAAGCGCATGAAATGACGAGTGAAACGCAGTATTAAACTTCTAGGATAAGGCAAACAGAGACCCGATTACATCATTTTATATTTTGGTTAATATAAGAATTCAGCGAAATTCTATCACATTTGTTCAATTTACGTCGCTCATATTTCAGATAGCGAACTGGGCTATGCGGCATCTTAAAGAGCGCGGAATGGCGAGTAAAATGCACTATTGAACTTCTATGCTAGGACAATCTGAGACCCGATTAGATCATTTTATATTTTGGTTAATATAAGAATTCAGTGAAATTCTATCACATTTGTTCAATTTACGTCGCTCCTATTTCAGATAGCGTATTGGGCAAAGCGGCATCTCAACGCGTATGAAATGGCGAATAAAATGCACTATTAAAGTTCTAGGCTAGGGCGAACAGAGATCCGATTAGATCATTTTACATTATGGTTAATAAAAGAATTCAGCGAAATTCTATCACATTTGTTCAACTTATATCGCTCCTATTTCAGATAGCGTATTGGGCTAAGCGGCATGTCAAAGCGCATGAAATGGCGAGTAAAATGCAATACTATACTTCTAGGATAAGGAAAACAGAGACCCGATTAGATCATTTTATATTTTGGTTAATATAAGAATTCAGCGAAATTCTATCACATTTGTTCAATTTACGTCGCTCATATTTCAGATAGCGTATTGGGCTAAGCGGCATGTCAAAGCGCATGAAATGGCGAGCAAAGTGCACTATTAAACTTCTAGGGTAGGGCAATCAGTGACCCGATTAGATCATTTTATATTATAGTTAATTTAAGAATTCAGCGAAATTCTATCACATCTGTTCAATTTACGTCGCTTCTATTACAGATAGCTTATTGGGCTTAGCGGCATCTCAAAGCGCATGAATTGACGAGTGAAATGCACTATTAAACTTCTAGGGTATGGCAAACAGAGACCCGATTAGGTCATTTTATATTATGGTTAATTTAAGAATTCAGCAAAATTGTATCACATTTGTTCAATTTACGTCGTTCCTATTTCAGATAGCGTCCTGGGCTAAGCGGCATCTAAAAGCGCATGAAATGGCGAGTATAATGCACTATTATACTTCTAGGATAAGGCAAACAGAGACCCGATTAGATCATTTTATATTACGGTTAATATAAGAATTCAGCGTAATTCTATCACATTTGTTCAACTTACGTCGTTCCTATTTCAGATAGCGTACTGGGCTAGGCGGCATCTTAAAGCGCGTGGAATGGCGAGTAAAATGCACTATTAAACTTCTAGGGTAGGGCAATCAGTGACCCGATTAGATCATTTTATATTATACTTTATTTAAGGATTGATCGAAATTCTATCACATTTGTTCAATTTACGTCGCTCCTATTTCAGATAGCGTATTGGGCTAAGCAGCATCTCAAAGCGCATGAAATGGCGAGTACAATGCACTATTAAACTTCTAGGATAAGGCAAACAGAGACCCGATTAGATCATTTTATATTACGGTTAATATAAGAATTCAGCGTAATTCTATCACATTTGTTCAATTTACGTCGCTCCTATTTCAGATAGCGTATTGGGCTAAGCGGCATCTCAAAGCGCATGAAATGGCGAGTAAAATGCACTATTAAACTTCTAGGGTACGGCAAGCAGAGACCCGATTACATCATCTAATATTATGGTTAATTTAAGAATTCAGCAAAATTCTATCACATTTGTTCAATTTACGTCGCTCCTATTTCAGATAGCGTATTGGGCTAAGCGGCATCTCAAAGCACATGAAATGGCGAGTAAAATGCACTATTAAACTTCTAGGGTAGGTCAAACAGATACCCGATTAGATCATTTTATATTATGGTTAATTTAAGAATTCAGTGAAATTCTTTCACACTTGTTCAATTTACGTCGCTCCTATTTCAGATAGCGTATTGGGCTAAGCGGCATTTCAAAGCGCATGAAATGGCGAGTAAAATGCCTTATTAAACTTCTAGGATAAGTCAAACAGAGACCCGATTAGATCATTTTATATTATGGTTAATTTAAGATGTCAGCAAAATTTTATCACATTTGTTCAATTTACGTCGCTCCTATTTCAGATAGCGTATTGGGCTAAGCGGCATCTCAAAGCGCATGAAATGGCGAGCAAAGTGCACTATTAAACTTCTAGGGTAGGGCAAACAGAGACCCGATTAGGTAATTTTATATTACGGTTAATATAAGAATTCAGCGAAATTCTATCACAATAGTTCAATTTACGTCGCTCCTATTTCAGATAGCGTATTGGTCTAAGCGGCATCTCTAAGCGCATGAAATGGCGAGTAAAATGCACTATTAATCTTCTATGGTAAGGCAAACAGAGACCCGATTAGATCATTTTATATCATATACGGTTAATATAAGAATTCAGCGTAAGTCTATCACATTTGTTCAATTTACGTCGCTCATATTTCAGATAGCATATTGGGCTAAGCGGCATCTGAAAGCGCACGAAATGGCGAGTAAAATGCCCTATTAAACTTCTATGGTAGGGCATTCACAGACCCGATTAGATCATTTTATATTTTGTTTAATATAAGATTTCAGGGAAATTCTATCACATTTGTTTAATTTACGTCGCTCCTATTTCAGATAGCGTATTGGGCGAAGCGGCATCTCAAAGCGCATGAAATGGCGACTAAAATGCTATATTAAACTTCTAGGGTAGGGCAAGCAGAGACCCGATTAGATCATTTTATATTATGGTTAATTTAAGAATTCAGCAAAATTCTATCACATTTGTTCAATTTACGTCGCTCCTATTTCAGATAGCGTATTGGGCTAAGCGGCATCTCAAAGCGCATGAAATGGCGAGTAAAATGCACTATTAAACTTCTAGGGTACGGCAAGCAGAGACCCGATTACATCATCTAATATTATGGTTAATTTAAGAATTCAGCAAAATTCTATCACATTTGTTCAATTTACGTCGCTCCTATTTCAGATAGCGTATTGGGCTAAGCGGCATCTCAAAGCACATGAAATGGCGAGTAAAATGCACTATTAAACTTCTAGGGTAGGTCAAACAGATACCCGATTAGATCATTTTATATTATGGTTAATTTAAGAATTCAGTGAAATTCTTTCACACTTGTTCAATTTACGTCGCTCCTATTTCAGATAGCGTATTGGGCTAAGCGGCATTTCAAAGCGCATGAAATGGCGAGTAAAATGCCTTATTAAACTTCTAGGATAAGTCAAACAGAGACCCGATTAGATCATTTTATATTATGGTTAATTTAAGATGTCAGCAAAATTTTATCACATTTGTTCAATTTACGTCGCTCCTAATTTAGATAGCGTACTGGGCTAGGCGGCATCTTAAAGCGCGTGGAATGGCAAGTAAAATACACTGCTAAACTTCTATGATAGGGCAATCAGAGACCCGATTAGATCATTTTATATTATGGTTAATTTAAGAATTGAGCGAAATTCTATCACATTTGTTCAACTTACGTCGCTCCTAATTTAGATAGCGTACTGGGCTAGGCGGCATCTCAAAGCGCGTGGAATGGCGAGTAAAATGCACTATTAAACTACTCGGGTAGGGCAAGCAGAGACCCGATTACATCATCTAATATTATGGTTAATTTAAGAATTCAGCAAAATTCTATCACATTTGTGCAATTTACGTCGCTCCTATTTCAGATAGCGTATTGGGCTAAGCGGCATCTCAAAGCGCATGAAATGGCGAGTGAAATGCACTATTAAACTTCTATGCTAGGGCAATCAGAGACCCGATTAGATCATTTTATATTACGGTTAATATAAGAATTCAGCGTAATTCTATCACGTTTGTTCAACTTGCGTCGCTCCTACTTCAGGTAGCGTACTGGGCTAGGCGGCATGTTAAAGCGCGTGGAATGGCGAGTAAAATGCACTGCTAAACTTCTATGATAGGGCAATCAGAGACCCGATTATATCATTTTATATTTTGTTTAATATAAGATTTCAGGGAAATTCTATCACATTTGTTTAATTTACGTCGCTCCTATTTCAGATAGCGTATTGGGCGAAGCGGCATCTCAAAGCGCATGAAATGGCGACTAAAATGCTATATTAAACTTCTAGGGTAGGGCAAGCAGAGACCCGATTAGATCATTTTATATTATGGTTAATTTAAGAATTCAGCAAAATTCTATCACATTTGTTCAATTTACGTCGCTCCTATTTCAGATAGCGTATTGGGCTAAGCGGCATCTCAAAGCGCATGAAATGGCGAGTAAAATGCACTATTAAACTTCTAGGGTAGGGCAAGCAGAGACCCGATTACATCATCTAATATTATGGTTAATTTAAGAATTCAGCAAAATTCAATCACATTTGTTCAATTTACGTCGCTCCTATTTCAGATAGCGTATTGGGCTAAGCGGCATCTCAAAGCACATGAAATGGCGAGTAAAATGCACTATTAAACTTCTAGGGTAGGTCAAACAGATACCCGATTAGATCATTTTATATTATGGTTAATTTAAGAATTCAGTGAAATTCTTTCACACTTGTTCAATTTACGTCGCTCCTATGTCAGATAGCGTGTTGGGCTAAGCGGCATCTCAAAGCGCATGAAATGGCGAGTAAAATGCAATACTATACTTCTACGAGAAGGCAAACAGAGACCCGATTAGATCATTTTATATTTTGGTTCATATAAGAATTCAGCGAAATTCTATCACATTTGTTCAACTTACGTCGCTCCTATTTCAGATAGCGTATTGGGATAAGCGGCATCTCAAAGCGCATGAAATGGCGAGTAAAATGCACAATGAAACTACTAGGGTAGGGCAAACAGAGACCCGATTAGATCATTTTATATTGTGGTTAACTTAAGCATTCAGCAAAATTCTATCACATTTGTTCAATTTACGTCGCTCCTATTTCAGATAGCGTATTGGGCTAAGCGGCAACTCAAAGCGCATGAAATGGCGAGTAAAATGCACTATCAAACTTCTAGGATACGGCAAACAGAGTCCCGATTAGATCATTTTATATTACTGTTAATATAAGAATTCAGCGTAATTCTATCACATTTGTTCAACTTACGTCGCTCCTATTTCTGGTAGCGTACTGGGCTTGGCGGCATCTTAAAGTGCGCGGAATGGCGAGTAAAATGCACTATTAAACTTCTAGGATAAGGCAAACAGAGACCCGATTAGATCATTTTATATTTTGGTTAATATAAGAATTCAGCGAAATTCTATCACATTTGTTCAATTTACGTCGCTCATATTTCTGATAGCGAACTGGGCTATGCGGCATCTTAAAGGGCGCGGAATGGCGAGTAAAATGCACTATTAAACTTCTATGCTAGGGAAATCAGAGACCCGATTAGATCATTTTATATTTTGGTTAATATAAGAATTCAGTGAAATTCTATCACATTTGTTCAATTTACGTCGCTCCAATTTCAGATAGCGTATTGGGCAAAGCGGCATCTCAAAGCGTATGAAATGGCGAATAAAATGCACTATTAAAGTTCTAGGCCAGGGCGAACAGAGATCCGATTAGATCATTTTACATTATGGTTAATAAAAGAATTCAGCGAAATTCTATCACATTTGTTCAACTTATATCGCTCCTATTTCAGATAGCGTATTAGGCTAAGCGGCATCTCAAAGCGCATGAAACGACGAGTAAAATGCACTATTAAAGTTCTAGGGTTGGGCAAACAGAGACCCGATTAGATCATTTTATATTATGGTTAATTTAAGAATTGAGCGAAATTCTATCACATTTGTTCAACTTACGTCGCTCCTAATTTAGATAGCGTACTGGGCTAGGCGGCATCTTAAAGCGCGTGGAATGGCAAGTAAAATGCACTGCTAAACATCTATGATAGGGCAATCAGAGATCCGGTTAGATCATTTTATATTTTGTTTAATATAAGATTTCAGGGAAAATCTATCACATTTGTTTAATTTACGTCGCTCCTATTTCAGATAGCGTATTGGGCGAAGCGGCATCTCAAAGCGCATGAAATGGCGACTAAAATGCACTATTAAACTTCTAGGGTAGGGCAAGCAGAGACCCGGTTAGATCATTTTATATTAAGGTTAATTTAAGAAATCAGCAAAATTCTATCACATTCGTTCAATTTAGGTCGCTCCTATTTCAGATAGCGTTCTGGGCTAGGCGGCATCTTAAAGCGCGTGGAATGGCGAGTAAAATGCACTGCTAAGATTCTATGATAGGGCAATCAGAGACCCGATTAGATCATTTTATATTTTGTTTAATATAAGATTTCAGGGAAATTCTATCACATTTGTTCAATTTACGTCGCTCCTATTTCAGATAGCGTGTTGGGCTAAGCGGCATCTCAAAGCGCATGAAATGGCGAGTAAAATGCAATACTGAACTTCTAGGATAAGGCAAACAGAGACCCGATTAGATCATTTTATATTTTGGTTAATATAAGAATTCAGCGAAATTCTATCACATTTGTTCAACTTACGTCGCTCCTATTTCAGATAGCGTATTGGGATAAGCGGCATCTCAAAGCACATGAAATGGCGAGTAAACTGCACTATTAAACTTCTAGGGTAGGTCAAACAGAGACCCGATTAGATCATTTTATATTATGGTTAATTTAAGAATTCAGTGAAATTCTATCGCACTTGTTCAATTTACGTCGCTCCTATTTCAGATAGCGTACTGGGCTAGGCGGCATCTTGAAGCGCGTGGAATGGCGAGTAGAATGCACTACTAAACTTCTATGATAGGGCAATCAGAGACCCGATTAGATCATTTTATATTTTGTTTAATATAAGATTTCAGGGAAATTCTATCACATTTGTTCTATTTACGTCGCTCCTATTTCAGATAGCGTGTTGGGCTAAGCGGCATCTCAAAGCGCATGAAATGGCGAGTAGAATGCAATACTAAACTTCTAGGATAAGGCAAACAGAGACCCGATTAGATTATTTTATATTTTGGTTAATATAAGAATTCAGCGAAATTCTATCACATTTGTTCAACTTACGTCGCTCCTATTTCAGATAGCGTATTGGGATAAGCGGCATCTCAAAGCGCATGAAATGGCGAGTAAAATGCACAATTAAACCACTAGGGTAGGGCAAACAGAGACCCGATTAGATCATTTTATATTGTGGTTAATTTAAGCATTCAGCAAAATTCTATCACACTTGTTCAATTTACGTCGCTCCTATTTCAGATAGCGTATTGGGCTAGGCGGCATCATAAAGTGCGTGGAATGGCGAGTAAAATGCACTATTAAACTTCTAGGATAAGGCAAACGGAGACCCGATTAGATCATTTTATATTACGGTTAATATAAGAATTCGGCGTAATTCTATCACATTTGTTCAATTTACGTCGCTGCTATTCCAGATAGCTTATTGTGCGTAGCGGCATCTCAAAGCGCATGAAATGACGAGTGCAATACACTATTAAACATCTAGGATAAGGCAAACAGAGACCCGATTAAATCATTTTATACTTTGGTTAATATAAGAATTCAGCGAAATTCTATCACATTTGTTCAATTTACGTCGCTCATATTTCAGATAGCGTATTGGGCTAAGCGGCACCTCAAAGCGCATGAAATGGCGAGTAAAATGCACTATTAAACTTCTAGGGTAGGGCAATCAGTGACCCGATTAGATCATTTTATATTATAGATAATTTAAGAATTCAGCGAAATTCTATCACATTTGTTCAATTTACGTCGCTCCTATTTAAGATAGCGTACTGGGCTAGGCGGCATCTTGAAGCGCGTGGAATGGCGAGTAGAATGCACTACTAAACTTCTATGATAGGGCAATCAGAGACCCGATTAGATCATTTTATATTTTGTTTAATATAAGATTTCAGGGAAATTCTATCACATTTGTTCTATTTACGTCGCTCCTATTTCAGATAGCGTGTTGGGCTAAGCGGCATCTCAAAGCGCATGAAATGGCGAGTAGAATGCAATACTAAACTTCTAGGATAAGGCAAACAGAGACCCGATTAGATTATTTTATATTTTGGTTAATATAAGAATTCAGCGAAATTCTATCACATTTGTTCAACTTACGTCGCTCCTATTTCAGATAGCGTATTGGGATAAGCGGCATCTCAAAGCGCATGAAATGGCGAGTAAAATGCACAATTAAACCACTAGGGTAGGGCAAACAGAGACCCGATTAGATCATTTTATATTGTGGTTAATTTAAGCATTCAGCAAAATTCTATCACACTTGTTCAATTTACGTCGCTCCTATTTCAGATAGCGTATTGGGCTAGGCGGCATCATAAAGTGCGTGGAATGGCGAGTAAAATGCACTATTAAACTTCTAGGATAAGGCAAACGGAGACCCGATTAGATCATTTTATATTACGGTTAATATAAGAATTCGGCGTAATTCTATCACATTTGTTCAATTTACGTCGCTGCTATTCCAGATAGCTTATTGTGCGTAGCGGCATCTCAAAGCGCATGAAATGACGAGTGCAATACACTATTAAACATCTAGGATAAGGCAAACAGAGACCCGATTAAATCATTTTATACTTTGGTTAATATAAGAATTCAGCGAAATTCTATCACATTTGTTCAATTTACGTCGCTCATATTTCAGATAGCGTATTGGGCTAAGCGGCACCTCAAAGCGCATGAAATGGCGAGTAAAATGCACTATTAAACTTCTAGGGTAGGGCAATCAGTGACCCGATTAGATCATTTTATATTATAGATAATTTAAGAATTCAGCGAAATTCTATCACATTTGTTCAATTTACGTCGCTCCTATTTAAGATAGCGTATTTGGCTAAGCGGCATCTCAAAGCGCATGAAATAGCGAGTAAAATGCAGTACTAAACTTCTAGGATAAGGCAAACAGAGACCCGATTAGATCATTTTATATTACGGTTAATATAAGAATTCAGCGTAATTCTACCACATTTGTTCAACTTACGTCGCCCCTAATTTAGATAGCGTACAGGGCTAGGCGGCATCTTAAAGCGCGTGGAATGGCGAGTAAAATGCACTGCTAAACTTCTATGATAGGGCAATCAGAGACCCGATTAGATCATTTTATATTTTGTTTAATATAAGATTTCAGGGAAATTCTATCACATTTGTTCAATTTACGTCGCTCCTATTTCAGATAGCGTATTGGGCTAAGCGGCATCTCAAGGCGCATGAAATGGCGAATAAAATGCGCTATTAAACTTCTAGGCTAGGGCGAACAGAGACCCGATTAGATCATTTTACATTATGGTTCTTAAAAGAATTCAGCGAAATTCTATCACATTCGTTCAACGTACGTCGCTCCTATTTCAGATAGCGTATTGGGATAAGCGGCATCGAAAAGCGCATGAAATGGCGAGTAAAATGCACAATTAAACTACTAGGGTAGGGCAAACAGAGACCCGATTAGATCATTTTATATTATGGTTAATTTAAGAATTCAGCGAAATTCTATCACATTTGTTCAATTTACGTTGCTCCTATTTCAGATAGCGTATTGGGCTAAGCGGCATCTCAAAGCGCATGAAATGGCGTGTAACATGAACGATTAAACTTCTAGGGTAGGGCAAACAGAGACCCGATTAGATCATTTTATATTTTGGTTAATATAAGAATTCAGCGAAATTCTATCACATTTGTTCAATTTACGTCGCTCCTATTTCAGATAGCGTATTGGGCTGAGCGGCATCTCAAAGCGCATGAAATGACGAGTGAAATGCACTATTAAACTTCTAGGGTAGGGCAAACAGGGACCCGATTAGATCATTTTATATTATGGTAAATTTAAGAATTCAGCGAAATTCTATCACATTTGTTCAATTTACGTCGCTCCTATTTCAGATAGCGTATTGGGCTAAGCGGCATCTCAAAGCGCATGAAATGGCGTGTAAAATGCACGATTAAACTTCTAGGGTAGGGCAAACAGAGACCCGATTAGATCATTTTATATTTTGGTTAATATAAGAATTCAGCGAAATTCTATCACATTTGTTCAATTTACGTCGCTCCTGTTTCAGATAGCGTATTGGGCTAAGCGGTATCTCAAAGCGCATGAAATGGCGTGTAAAATGCACGATTAAACTTCTAGGGTAGGGCAAACAGACACCCGATTAGATCATTTTATATTTTGGTTAACATAAGAATTCAGCGAAATTCTATCACATTTGTTCAACTTACGTCGCTCCTATTTCAGATAGCGTATTGGGCTAAGCGGCATCTCAAAGCGCATGAAATAACGAGTGAAATGCACTATTAATCTTCAAGGGTAGGGCGAACAGAGACCCGATTAGAACATTTTACATTAAGGTTAATATAAGAATTCAGCGAAATTCTCTCACATTTGTTCAATTTACGTCGCTCCTATTTCAGATAGTTTATTGGGCAAAGCGGCATCTCAAAGCGCAAGAAATGGCGAGTAAAATGCACTAGTAAACTTCTAGGAAACGGCAAACAGAGACCCGATTAGATCATTTTATGTTATGGTTAATTTAAGAATTCAGCCAAATTCTATCACATTTGTTCAATTTGCGTCGCTCCTATTTCAGATAGCGTGTTGGGCTAAGCGGCATCTCAAAGCGCATGAAATGGCGAGTAGAATGCAATACTAAACTTCTAGGATAAGGCAAACAGAGACCCGATTAGATTATTTTATATTTTGGTTAATATAAGAATTCAGCGAAATTCTATCACATTTGTTCAATTTACGTCGCTCCTATTTCAGATAGCGTATTGGGCTAAGCGGCATCTCAAAGCGCATGAAATGGCGTGTAACATGAACGATTAAACTTCTAGGGTAGGGCAAACAGAGACCCGATTAGATCATTTTATATTTTGGTTAATATAAGAATTCAGCGAAATTCTATCACATTTGTTCAATTTACGTCGCTCCTATTTCAGATAGCGTATTGGGCTGAGCGGCATCTCAAAGCGCATGAAATGACGAGTGAAATGCACTATTAAACTTCTAGGGTAGGGCAAACAGGGACCCGATTAGATCATTTTATATTATGGTAAATTTAAGAATTCAGCGAAATTCTATCACATTTGTTCAATTTACGTCGCTCCTATTTCAGATAGCGTATTGGGCTAAGCGGCATCTCAAAGCGCATGAAATGGCGTGTAAAATGCACGATTAAACTTCTAGGGTAGGGCAAACAGAGACCCGATTAGATCATTTTATATTTTGGTTAATATAAGAATTCAGCGAAATTCTATCACATTTGTTCAATTTACGTCGCTCCTGTTTCAGATAGCGTATTGGGCTAAGCGGTATCTCAAAGCGCATGAAATGGCGTGTAAAATGCACGATTAAACTTCTAGGGTAGGGCAAACAGAGACCCGATTAGATCATTTTATATTTTGGTTAACATAAGAATTCAGCGAAATTCTATCACATTTGTTCAACTTACGTCGCTCCTATTTCAGATAGCGTATTGGGCTAAGCGGCATCTCAAAGCGCATGAAATAACGAGTGAAATGCACTATTAATCTTCAAGGGTAGGGCGAACAGAGACCCGATTAGAACATTTTACATTAAGGTTAATATAAGAATTCAGCGAAATTCTCTCACATTTGTTCAATTTACGTCGCTCCTATTTCAGATAGTTTATTGGGCAAAGCGGCATCTCAAAGCGCAAGAAATGGCGAGTAAAATGCACTAGTAAACTTCTAGGAAACGGCAAACAGAGACCCGATTAGATCATTTTATGTTATGGTTAATTTAAGAATTCAGCCAAATTCTATCACATTTGTTCAATTTGCGTCGCTCCTATTTCAGATAGCGTGTTGGGCTAAGCGGCATCTCAAAGCGCATGAAATGGCGAGTAGAATGCAATACTAAACTTCTAGGATAAGGCAAACAGAGACCCGATTAGATTATTTTATATTTTGGTTAATATAAGAATTCAGCGAAATTCTATCACATTTGTTCAACTTACGTCGCTCCTATTTCAGATAGCGTATTGGGATAAGCGGCATCTCAAAGCGCATGAAATGGCGAGTAAAATGCACAATTAAACCACTAGGGTAGGGCAAAAAGAGACCCGATTAGATCATTTTATATTGTGGTTAATTTAAGCATTCAGGAAATTCTATCACACTTGTTCAATTTACGTCGCTCCTATTTCAGATAGCGTATTGGGCTAAGCGGCATCTCAAAGCGCATGAAATGGCGAGTAAAATGCACTATCATACTTCTAGGATAAGGCAAACAGAGACCCGATTAGATCATTTTATATTACGGTTAATATAAGAATTCAGCGTAATTCTATCACATTTGTTCAACTTACGTCGCTCCTATTTCAGGTAGCGTACTGGGCTAGGCGGCATCATAAAGTGCGTGGAATGGCGAGTAAAATGCACTATTAAACTTCTAGGATAAGGCAAACAGAGACCCGATTAGATCATTTTATATTACGGTTAATATAAGAATGCGGCGTAATTCTATCACATTTGTTCAATTTACGTCGCTGCTATTCCAGATAGCTTATTGTGCGTAGCGGCATCTCAAAGCGCATGAAATGACGAGTGCAATGCACTATTAAACTTCTAGGATAAGGCAAACAGAGACCCGATTAGATCATTTTATATTTTGGTTAATATAAGAATTCAGCGAAATTCTATCACATTTGTTCAATTTACGTCGCTCATATTTCAGATAGCGAACTGGGCTATGCGGCATCTTAAAGCGCGCGGAATGGCGAGTAAAATGCACAATTAAACTACTAGGGTAGGGCAAACAGAGACCCGATTAGATCATTTTATATTGTGGTTAATTTAAGCATTCAGCAAAATTCTATCACATTTGTTCAATTTACGTCGCTCCTATTTCAGATAGCGTATTGGGCTAGGCGGCATCATAAAGTGCGTGGAATGGCGAGTAAAATGCACTATTAAACTTCTAGGATAAGGCAAACGGAGACCCGATTAGATCATTTTATATTACGGTTAATATAAGAATTCGGCGTAATTCTATCACATTTGTTCAATTTACGTCGCTGCTATTCCAGATAGCTTATTGTGCGTAGCGGCATCTCAAAGCGCATGAAATGACGAGTGCAATGCACTATTAAACATCTAGGATAAGGCAAACAGAGACCCGATTAAATCATTTTATACTTTGGTTAATATAAGAATTCAGCGAAATCCTATCACATTTGTTCAATTTACGTCGCTCCTGTTTCAGATAGCGTATTGGGCTAAGCGGTATCTCAAAGCGCATGAAATGGCGTGTAAAATGCACGATTAAACTTCTAGGGTAGGGCAAACAGACACCCGATTAGATCATTTTATATTTTGGTTAACATAAGAATTCAGCGAAATTCTATCACATTTGTTCAACTTACGTCGCTCCTATTTCAGATAGCGTATTGGGCTAAGCGGCATCTCAAAGCGCATGAAATAACGAGTGAAATGCACTATTAATCTTCAAGGGTAGGGCGAACAGAGACCCGATTAGAACATTTTACATTAAGGTTAATATAAGAATTCAGCGAAATTCTCTCACATTTGTTCAATTTACGTCGCTCCTATTTCAGATAGTTTATTGGGCAAAGCGGCATCTCAAAGCGCAAGAAATGGCGAGTAAAATGCACTAGTAAACTTCTAGGAAACGGCAAACAGAGACCCGATTAGATCATTTTATGTTATGGTTAATTTAAGAATTCAGCCAAATTCTATCACATTTGTTCAATTTGCGTCGCTCCTATTTCAGATAGCGTGTTGGGCTAAGCGGCATCTCAAAGCGCATGAAATGGCGAGTAGAATGCAATACTAAACTTCTAGGATAAGGCAAACAGAGACCCGATTAGATTATTTTATATTTTGGTTAATATAAGAATTCAGCGAAATTCTATCACATTTGTTCAACTTACGTCGCTCCTATTTCAGATAGCGTATTGGGCTAAGCGGCATCTCAAAGCGCATGAAATGGCGTGTAACATGAACGATTAAACTTCTAGGGTAGGGCAAACAGAGACCCGATTAGATCATTTTATATTTTGGTTAATATAAGAATTCAGCGAAATTCTATCACATTTGTTCAATTTACGTCGCTCCTATTTCAGATAGCGTATTGGGCTGAGCGGCATCTCAAAGCGCATGAAATGACGAGTGAAATGCACTATTAAACTTCTAGGGTAGGGCAAACAGAGACCCGATTAGATCATTTTATATTATGGTAAATTTAAGAATTCAGCGAAATTCTATCACATTTGTTCAATTTACGTCGCTCCTATTTCAGATAGCGTATTGGGCTAAGCGGCATCTCAAAGCGCATGAAATGGCGTGTAAAATGCACGATTAAACTTCTAGGGTAGGGCAAACAGAGACCCGATTAGATCATTTTATATTTTGGTTAATATAAGAATTCAGCGAAATTCTATCACATTTGTTCAATTTACGTCGCTCCTGTTTCAGATAGCGTATTGGGCTAAGCGGTATCTCAAAGCGCATGAAATGGCGTGTAAAATGCACGATTAAACTTCTAGGGTAGGGCAAACAGAGACCCGATTAGATCATTTTATATTTTGGTTAACATAAGAATTCAGCGAAATTCTATCACATTTGTTCAACTTACGTCGCTCCTATTTCAGATAGCGTATTGGGCTAAGCGGCATCTCAAAGCGCATGAAATAACGAGTGAAATGCACTATTAATCTTCAAGGGTAGGGCGAACAGAGACCCGATTAGAACATTTTACATTAAGGTTAATATAAGAATTCAGCGAAATTCTCTCACATTTGTTCAATTTACGTCGCTCCTATTTCAGATAGTTTATTGGGCAAAGCGGCATCTCAAAGCGCAAGAAATGGCGAGTAAAATGCACTAGTAAACTTCTAGGAAACGGCAAACAGAGACCCGATTAGATCATTTTATGTTATGGTTAATTTAAGAATTCAGCCAAATTCTATCACATTTGTTCAATTTACGTCGCTCCTATTTCAGATAGCGTGTTGGGCTAAGCGGCATCTCAAAGCGCATGAAATGGCGAGTAGAATGCAATACTAAACTTCTAGGATAAGGCAAACAGAGACCCGATTAGATTATTTTATATTTTGGTTAATATAAGAATTCAGCGAAATTCTATCACATTTGTTCAACTTACGTCGCTCCTATTTCAGATAGCGTATTGGGATAAGCGGCATCTCAAAGCGCATGAAATGGCGAGTAAAATGCACAATTAAACCACTAGGGTAGGGCAAAAAGAGACCCGATTAGATCATTTTATATTGTGGTTAATTTAAGCATTCAGGAAATTCTATCACACTTGTTCAATTTACGTCGCTCCTATTTCAGATAGCGTATTGGGCTAAGCGGCATCTCAAAGCGCATGAAATGGCGAGTAAAATGCACTATCAAACTTCTAGGATAAGGCAAACAGAGACCCGATTAGATCATTTTATATTACGGTTAATATAAGAATTCAGCGTAATTCTATCACATTTGTTCAACTTACGTCGCTCCTATTTCAGGTAGCGTACTGGGCTAGGCGGCATCATAAAGTGCGTGGAATGGCGAGTAAAATGCACTATTAAACTTCTAGGATAAGGCAAACAGAGACCCGATTAGATCATTTTATATTACGGTTAATATAAGAATGCGGCGTAATTCTATCACATTTGTTCAATTTACGTCGCTGCTATTCCAGATAGCTTATTGTGCGTAGCGGCATCTCAAAGCGCATGAAATGACGAGTGCAATGCACTATTAAACTTCTAGGATAAGGCAAACAGAGACCCGATTAGATCATTTTATATTTTGGTTAATATAAGAATTCAGCGAAATTCTATCACATTTGTTCAATTTACGTCGCTCATATTTCAGATAGCGAACTGGGCTATGCGGCATCTTAAAGCGTGCGGAATGGCGAGTAAAATGCACAATTAAACTACTAGGGTAGGGCAAACAGAGACCCGATTAGATCATTTTATATTGTGGTTAATTTAAGCATTCAGCAAAATTCTATCACATTTGTTCAATTTACGTCGCTCCTATTTCAGATAGCGTATTGGGCTAGGCGGCATCATAAAGTGCGTGGAATGGCGAGTAAAATGCACTATTAAACTTCTAGGATAAGGCAAACGGAGACCCGATTAGATCATTTTATATTACGGTTAATATAAGAATTCGGCGTAATTCTATCACATTTGTTCAATTTACGTCGCTGCTATTCCAGATAGCTTATTGTGCGTAGCGGCATCTCAAAGCGCATGAAATGACGAGTGCAATGCACTATTAAACATCTAGGATAAGGCAAACAGAGACCCGATTAAATCATTTTATACTTTGGTTAATATAAGAATTCAGCGAAATCCTATCACATTTGTTCAATTTACGTCGCTCATATTTCAGATAGCGTATTGGGCTAAGCGGCACCTCAAAGCGCATGAAATGGCGAGTAAAATGCACTATTAAACTTCTAGGGTAGGGCAATCAGTGACCCGATTAGATCATTTTATATTATAGATAATTTAAGAATTCAGGGAAATTCTA
The DNA here is from genome assembly GCA_916610135.2 of Macropis europaea. Lineage (NCBI taxonomy): Eukaryota > Metazoa > Arthropoda > Insecta > Hymenoptera > Melittidae > Macropis > Macropis europaea. The sequence continues at coordinate 4,045 of CAKAJE020000527.1, read as the reverse complement.
TCACATTTGTTCACTTTACGTCGCTCCTATTTAAGATAGCGTATTTGGCTAAGCGGCATCTCAAAGCGCATGAAATGGCGAGTAAAATGCAATACTAAACTTCTAGGATAAGGCAAACAGAGACCCGATTAGATCATTTTATATTACGGTTAATATAAGAATTCAGCGTAATTCTACCACATTTGTTCAACTTACGTCGCTCCTAATTTAGATAGCGTACAGGGCTAGGCGGCATCTTAAAGCGCGTGGAATGGCGAGTAAAATGCACTGCTAAACTTCTATGATAGGGCAATCAGAGACCCGATTAGATCATTTTATATTTTGTTTAATATAAGATTTCAGGGAAATTCTATCACATTTGTTCAATTTACGTCGCTCCTATTTCAGATAGCGTATTGGGCTAAGCGGCACCTCAAAGCGCATGAAATGGCGAGTAAAATGCACTATTAAACTTCTAGGGTAGGGCAATCAGTGACCCGATTAGATCATTTTATATTATAGATAATTTAAGAATTCAGCGAAATTCTATCACATTTGTTCAATTTACGTCGCTCCTATTTAAGATAGCGTATTGAGCTAAGCGGCATCTCGAAGCGCATGAAATGGCGAGTATAATGCACTATTAAACTTCTAGGATAAGGCAAACAGATACCCGGTTAGATCACTTTATATTACGGTTAATATAAGAATGCAGCGTAATTCTATCACATTTGTTCAAGTTACGTCGCTCCTATTTCAGATAGCGTACTGGGCTAGGCGGCATCTTAAAGCGCGTGGAATGGCGAGTAAAATGCACTACTAATCTTCTATGATAGGGCAAACAGAGACCCGATTAGATCATTTTATATTATGGTTAATTTAAGAATTCAGCAAAATTCTATCACATTCGTTCAATTTACGTCGCTCCTATTTCAGATAGCGTATTGGGCTAAGCGGCTTCTCAAAGCGCATGAAATGGCGAATAAAATGCACTATTAAACTTCTAGGCTAGGGCGAACAGAGACCCGAGCAGATCATTTTACATTATGGTTAATAAAAGAATTCAGCGTAATTCTATCACATTTGTTCAACTTACGTCGCTCCTATTTCAGATAGCTTATCGGGCTAAGCGGCATCTCAAAGCGCATGAAATGGCGAGTAAAATGCAATACTAAACTTCTAGGATAAGGCAAACAGAGACCCGATTAGATCATTTTATATTTTTGTTAATATAAGAATTCAGCGAAATTCTATCACATTTGTTCAATTTACGTCGCTCGTATTTCCGATAGCGTATTGGGCTAAGCGGCATCTCAAAGCGCATGAAATGGCGAGTGAAATGCACTATTAGACTTCTATGGTAGGGCGAACAGAGACCCGATTGGATCATTTTACATTAAGGTTTATATAAGAATTCACGGAAATTCTATCACATTTGTTCAATTTACGTCGCTCCTATTTCAGATAGCGTATTGGGCTAAGCGGCCTCTCAAAGCGCATGAAATGGCGCGTAAAATGCGCTATTATACTTCTAGGATAAGGCAAACGGAGACCCGATTATTTCATTTTATATTACGGTTAATATAAGAATTCAGCGTAATTCTATGACATTTGATCAAGTTACGTCGCTCCTATTTCAGATCGCGTACTGGGCTAGGCGGCATCTTAAAGCGCGTGGAATGGCGAGTAAAATGCACTACTAATCTTCTATGATAGGGTAGTCAGAGACCCGATTAGATCATTTTATATTTTGTTTAATATAAGATTTCAGGGAAATCCTATCACATTTGTTCTATTTACGTCGCTCCTATTTCAGTTAGCGTATTGGGCTAACCGGCATCTCAAAGCGCATGAAATGGCGAATAAAATGGACTATTAAACTTCTAGGGTAGGGCAAACAGAGACCCGATTAGATCATTTTATATTACGGTTAATATAAGAATTCAGCGTAATTCTATCACATTTCTTCAAATTACGTCGCTCCTATTTCAGATAGCGTCCTGGGCTGGCCGGCATCTTAAAGCGCGTGGAATGGCGAGTAAAATGCACTATTAAACTTCTATGATAGGGCAATCAGTGACCCGATTAGATCATTTTATATTATAGTTAATTTAAGAATTCAGCGAAATTCTATCACATTTGTTCAATTTACGTCGCACCTGTTTCAGATAGCGTATTGGGCTAAGCGGCATCTCAAAGCGCATGAAATGGCGAGTAAAATGCACTATTAAACTCCTAGGGTAGGGCAAACAGAGACCCGATTAGATCATTTTATATTATGGTTAATTTAAGAATTCAGCAAGATTCTATCACATTTGTTGAATTTACGTCGCTCCTATTTCAGATAGCGTACTGGGCTAGGCGGCATCTTAAAGCGCGTGGAATCGCGAGTAAAATGCACTGTGAAACTTCAATGATAGGGCAGTCAGAGACCCGATTAGATCATTTTATATTCTGTTTAATATAAGATTTCAGGGAAATCCTATCACATTTGTTCTATTTACGTCGCTCCTATTTCAGTTAGCGTATTGGGCTAACCGGCATCTCAAAGCGCATGAAATGGCGAATAAAATGGACTATTAAACTTCTCGGGTAGGGCAAACAGAGGCCCGATTAGATCATTTTATATTACGGTTAATATAAGAATTCAGCGTAATTCTATCACATTTCTTCAAATTACGTTGCTCCTATTTCAGATAGTGTACTGGGCTGCCAGGCATCTTAAAGCGCGTGGAATGGCGAGTAAAATGCACTATTAAACTTCTATGATAGGGCAATCAGTGACCCGATTAGATCATTTTATATTATAGTTAATTTAAGAATTCAGCGAAATTCTATCACATTTGTTCAATTTACGTCGCACCTGTTTCAGATAGCGTATTGGGCTAAGCGGCATCTCAAAGCGCATGAAATGGCGAGTAAAATGCAATACTAAACTTCTAGGATAAGGCAAACAGAGACCCGATTAGATCATTTTATATTTTTGTTAGTATAAGAATTCAGCGAAATTCTATCACATTTGTTCAATTTACGTCGCTCATATTTCCGATAGCGTATTGGGCTAAGCGGCATCTCAAAGCGCATGAAATGGCGAGTAAAATGCACTATTAAACTTCTAGGGTAGGCAATCAGTGACCCGATTAGATCATTTTATATTATAGTTAATTTAAGAATTCAGCGATATTCTATCACATTTGTTCAATTTACGTCGCTCCTATTGCAGATAGCGTATTGGGTTAAGCGGCACCTCAAAGCGCATGAAATTGCGAGTAAAATGCACTATTAAACTTCTAGGGTAGAGCAAACAGAGACGCGATTAGATCATTTTATATTATGGTTAATATAAGAATTCAGCGAAATTCTATCACATTTGTTCAATTTGCGTCGCGCATATTTCAGATAGCGTATTGGGATAAGCGGCATCTCAAAGCGCATGAAATGGCGCGTAACATGCGCTATTAAACTTCTAGGATAAGGCAAACGGAGACCCGATTAGTTCATTTTATATTACGGTTAATATAAGAATTCAGCGAAATTCTATCACATTTCTTCAAATTACGTCGCTCCTATTTCAGATAGCGTACTGGGCTGGCCGGCATCTCAAAGCGCATGAAAGAACGAGTGAAATGCACTATTAATCTTCAAGGGTAGGGCGAACAGAGACCCGATTAGAACATTTTACATTAAGGTTAATATAAGAATTCAGCGAAATTCTCTCACATTTGTTCAATTTACGTCGCTCCTATTTCAGATAGTTTATTGGGCAAAGCGGCATCTCAAAGCGCAAGAAATGGCGAGTAAAATGCACTAGTAAACTTCTAGGAAACGGCAAACAGAGACCCGATTAGATCATTTTATGTTATGGTTAATTTAAGAATTCAGCCAAATTCTATCACATTTGTTCAATTTGCGTCGCTCCTATTTCAGATAGCGTGTTGGGCTAAACGGCATCTCAAAGCGCATGAAATGGCGAGTAGAATGCAATACTAAACTTCTAGGATAAGGCAAACAGAGACCCGATTAGATTATTTTATATTTTGGTTAATATAAGAATTCAGCGAAATTC